>KL280136.1:0-10757 GCA_000699545.1 Podiceps cristatus | reverse complement strand
GGCAGGATGCCTCCTCCCCTTCTCCTACCGCAAGCATTTGGCAGAGGCTCAGCACCTTCCCTACGCGAGCTCAGCGGGGCAAATGGGGCACCGTGCCCCTCCGAGCTGGGCGAGGGCCTGGGCAGGCCCCATCCCCAGCCTTGCCCCGTCCTCCCATTTCTCTGAGCCACCATTTTGGCTTGAACATGCCCCATACTGGCACCCACAACAAGCGAGATACTCGCCAACACACAGGCTTCAGCCTGTACTTAGTCACTGTTGATTTTTCGTTTGTTGAATAGCCCTTGCACCAAAAAATGATTGATTCCAGGGAATAACAGATGGCTCACCCAAGGAGGGTGATTTTAATATCTCATACGTGATGTAAGGTTATGGCAGGAAAATCCAGGTCAAGATCGCGCATCTAATCCCATACATAGCATATTGATGCCGCACAGATTTACAGCAATTCAAAGGCTATTGCTTTATTAACAAGTAACAAAGTATACACAGGCAAAAAAATCTCTAAAAAACAAATCTTGCGTGGGGCTATTTCCCCATCCCAAATAATCCTCTTTAAATGAAAACTTTCTTGTTTTGAAGAAAGATTGCTTGTGTCACAAACATCTAGTACAGGAAAGGCTGCGTGTTCAGGGGGCCCGGGTTTCCTCCTGTCAGCTTTCCCTGGGAGCAGCCAAGAGATTATCTGACCGCTTTCAGCACTATTCACAGAAGAAATCAATATCCTGAAAAAGAGAGTTGAAAGATACTTTGAGATTACTGAAGGATGAACATACCTTTGTCACACCCCTAAGGTACATCAGTAGATGCAAACACTGAATACACTATAATATACTCAAAGTACACCATAATATGCTCAACGTATGTTCTCTGTAAATTAACGTCACAGAATTCTGGAAAAGAAAAAGGTCCTTTGTCTTTTGACTCCTTTTGCATAGCTGGGATGATTTGTTCCTGCCATAAATTTTCAAAGTGAATTAGGCAATACCACCTTCTCTCCTCATTCCAAGTGATCCCTGTATCTCCCTTTTTTGTTTTGTATTCCCACATCCATCCATACGACTAAGAAATCCAGGTAACCCTTTATCCTTAAGCAGTTCCTAATCACACATGAAAAGGATGCCTTAAACAGACTGAGGCTATATAATGCGCTTGCTACAGAGAAATGTGACTAGAAAATAAATGCCAATATTTTGCCTGAAAACTTCGCGTATGAACTAGACTTTCACAGCACATTGCTTTCATCTCACTTCCTGCTATTATCTTATATGGCTATGTAGATCTTGATTCTGCTGCAGGAATTATCACTGTGTGGTGCTCAAACCATACGACATTTACATTAGACCAGCGTATCACATATAGCTGTCCACTAGAAGCAGAAGGCAGGGAGCTGTTTCAGAGCAGATGCTTACTGGTAATGAAAGTATGCTCATCTTAGCCAGCAAATGGCCAATTTTAAGTGATCAAGGGAAGGCAAGCAATCCAACACTGCTTTGTAGTACACGCAGCCTATTGTGTGGAGTCTGTGGTATTCAGTGTGATTCAATGGTTCAGAAGTAGCAGCACTGGAGAAAAAAAATAAAATCTGCTAAGATGTATTGCTCAAACAGCAGCCAACGGGCATGGATTACCCAGAGCTGCACAAAAGGATGCTGAGAGAAGTTCACAGGCAGTTCACGTCTATTAGCAAGGTCTGTAGCTAATGGCATACATTGACTACAACAGTGAAAGTTATTTTTTGGGGAAAAAAAAAAATAAAGGAACGGCAGTGACATAGAGGCCCACAGGCTCATGTCTTCTTCCAGGCTTCTCTCCAGTGCAGCAGGTGTGTGTGGGTGTCTGTGTCCCCAATACTTTTCCCCATCAAGTTCCTGTGAGGAATATTTCTGGAGCAAGCAGCATGCCCGTACACAGACTGGTCAAGATGTGCTGTAGACTCTTTTAAATGTGAACTGAGAAATCCAAGTCAGATCCTTATGATCACGTTTGCAACATACGACTGAGAGCAGTAGAACAAGGGAAAGAATGTATCTGTATCACTCTTCGTTTTCATTGCAGAGTTCCTGCATAGCAAGAATGTGAAGTAAGGGTGAAAAAACTATAAAACTCTGTGTCAATAGTTTTGCGAAAGAAAATTGCTTTCCAACTGAAGTTCTGCATTGCAGCCTGACAACAGCCCGTTCTGGACCCTGAGGCTGGAGTCTTTTACCACAGGCTAAAACATCGCTTTAACCTGCCTCTGCTTCCAGTTCAGCTTGGCATGCAGCAGACTGGCTGTCATATTGTCGAGAAAAGAGCTTAGAAACATATTTTAGTCATTCTTTCATGTTCTGTGACTAATTAATTGCTGCAGTGCTTCTAGGCCAAATTCTGAATAACCTAATGTAATGTCAAGAAAAGCAATCACTTAGCAGAGATTCTCATTTCCTCAAATAAAGCCTGTCTGACACGTTATAACGCAAATCCTAGTGACTATTAACATGAAACAAAATTCTTCCTTTTGCTTACTTCCTCTGTGTTAATGAAACCCATTTAGTAATCTGGACCTGGGAGTAAAGCCTCCATATATGATTTCAAGGTTGAAGCACTAGTTGTTGTATTTTGCTGTACGCTTCAAAACGGCACATAGCTAAATATGCAGTACTGATGAAGGTAATTACTGGAAACGTACCACTTAATTTGTTTTAAGTATAGAAATAAGCCACTAGTAAGTGTTAGTCGTCAGCCAAACCATATCAGCCTCCGAGAAAGGACCTTCCTCTTCCACTACTCTGTGAAGCGTTTCAGTTCTTCAGTAAAACTGTCTGGTATACAAGAGACTACTGTACGTAATCAGGGACAATCACCCTTTTAGAAATACAGCCTACTTACACACAGAACGTTAACGTGTTTCCAATAGCTTTTTAATTGACCTCTTTGATAGTCGTACCAATAACTGAAAGCATGCTTGCTTTCTCATAAAAAAGGAGAAAATCCAAGTTCTCTATGACAATGTCCATCTATATATACAATTAATAGAAAGTGTGCTTGTACATGTTGCTAAAGTACACAGCACAGTATCCAGACTCTCAAAAAAGCAAGCCTCTTGCAACGTATTGCAAGGGGTTTGGGTAAAACATACGTGGCCTTGAGGGAATACTATTCAAATCAATAGGAATTCTGACAGGATCAAGCCCGTAACGCAGCATTTGCAATGCCTGCAATACCAGGGCTTATGTCAGGGATTTTAGTGGGGCTGTTTGCCTGTATAAAGGCCCAAGCATTGTATCCCTATGCTACAAACAACTGCCACAATTATGATTTGTTTTTACAGCAAATTACAATTACACAGCCAAGTATAATTATATAGCCAGCTGGGCTTTTGCAAATTCCTTACCGTTGTAGGAATGGTCTTATTTGCTTCTTGATAGACATGTTGTTCTGAGACTAAACTGCTAGGGAAATAACCAACTGTCCCCATATGGTCTTCATACTGTTCTCCATAAACCTTCAAGCAAGGAGATGTATAATTAGGTACCTTAAAACAGTCTTTATCTGGTTTGTGCTAGTTCATAATTTAGTCAAAAGCAGTTACTAATAGTGTTTCTTACTCTGGTTTTACATTTCCTAGTTCCCCATTAGCTGGCACATGAAACGAACCATTAACACAAGTTCCGATACAGGCATACTCTTTTGGAGTAAATTAAGACCGCCTATAGTTTATCTGGAAATCTCTTAGAAATGCAACTTTTATCTTTGCTTCCCTTAAATTTAAGGGGTTTATGATCAACTGTGATAAAAGCTTTCCCCTCCACAGTTTTAGCAAGGAGCCACAGAAAAGAACTGTCAAGCCCTTCCGTTAAGGTTCAGTTCATAATTACTATATAGTTATTTCGTTACAGAAAGAAGTTTAAAACCTTCAAGACCCCTCAATCAGTTTAAGTTTAAACATTAACTTTGAAAACTAAGTTGTTCCTTTAAACCCCACAACAGCTCAGCACTAGCATCGTGTTTCTTGACAGAAATGCATGTCAATCTACTTCTGGTTTGCTCATATACAAAAGAATCTCCTCTTACACTTCCAGCCCAGAATTCTCCAGAGTCTTTTTCTTTCACTAGTTTTGAGTAAACATAAATCAGCTGCCCTTTTTTAATATTAATGAATCTGCAGTCTGGAGCATTATAATCCTCTTCTGCTCTGGCAAGGGAAATGGTGTCTAGAAAAAAAAATGTGGTGGACAAATTTAAATACATATACACTTACAGAGAGAAATATATGTGTGTGTGTTTATGCACACATGTAAAACTATTGCTACAGACAAAAGTAGGTTAACCTGAAATTACTAAAAGGACTCAAGAATTTGTCCTGCTCATTTTTCTGTTCCCCAGTAAGCAAAGCAATGGCTTAAGAATGTACCATTTCATCATAGTGGACGTTACAATCCTCCTCTCTACACTTACCTTTCACTCGAGTGAAAAATGTGCCTTATAAAACCCTTTTTGCAGAAAAACTGCATGTGACACTCCACATAAGCCCTCCCACTCTGCTTTCAAAGTTGACAAACCAATGCAAATACAACAGAGCTAAATAAGCAGTTTTCCCTCATACTACAGCATCCAGACTCTGCAGTCATTTTTGAGACAATATTCTCAAAATTAACACAAACTTACAGACACAGTCATCGTCAGCACACAGCTTCTTGCTGGCAAGCTTGGCCATAAAAATCCCAGTTACAAGAGGACACATTAATCCGAGACACAAAACAACCAAATAAACATGTCGTGTCATTTTTTTTTCTTTGCGGCAGCACTTGCTGAATGCATGCCGGGTCGAGCGATCCCCGTCTTTTATGGAAGAGGCAGACACCTGGACAAACACACCGGGCCAATGGAAAGGGGTCGGGCGGCATTCCACCCCACCATAGGAGCCGCAGGCAGCAAGACCTCGGGATCCACTCAGGAAACCCAATCCCTTCCCAAAGCCACTCTGCATTAACATTTCAATCAGCAACTGTATTATTTAAACATTTTAAGCCTTCCCATGGTTGTCCGTAGTCTTAATCTTACCTCAAGCAAAGTTTTAGAATGAAAAATTGTGTGACCCCGGTAAGCAGCAAATGAAATTACATCTTTCCAAATCCTCAAAGTCTTAATTTTCACAAATGCTCACTGACGAGCGTAATCTTCACTGGGCTGTAAACCCCCAGTGGCAGAGACCCCCGTTACAGTCTACAGAGAGAACCTACTAGGACCCTAACGCATGGATGCAAATGTAAACAAACCATTAGGGAGTTGAAACCCAGTAAAAAGGCTTCACAGGTCAGCAATTCAAATTTGAAGTCTACAAGGTTCAAGCGCTGTGTACTTGTTTAGGCAAGATCCCTTCCACTGGGGACACAGTCGAGAGCAAAACGCACAGGTCACGCCAGGACAGCCACCATTTCACTTTTATTTTCGTAGCTGAACTCAGCTAAGTTTGCAGATGCAAGACGCTGAACAACATAGGGCACAGGCTGACTTAAAAGGTGCTCTTCACGCCTCTCTACAAGGACATCTACAATTCATCTAACTCCCCAAACCTTGCCCTAGCATACACGAGGCAAGACTCGTAGGGAGTATTTTAGTTAGAGCAGATGCGTGCACATGCACAGAAGGAACAACCACTGGAGTTACCGCACTGTAAGCGCTTCACATCACAGCTGTCAGGCTCCAGAAGACTGGTCTGGATCAATCCTTAAAAGTGACCAAGAGCAAGTTTGGGAATTCCCAAACTGTCACTCCAGAGAAGCAGCGCTTCCTGATCCCTGAGGTGGCCTGAAGAGCTGCTGGCTGTACCAGCTTCCAGTCCACAAACAGAACAGAGGAAGCTGCCAACTGTCATCAAAAATCCCCCACTCTCCTTTAAAGAAAGGGCATCTTGCAATTTCCAGTATCACCCTCCTATTACAGTGGTGTCACCATATTCTCCTCTTCCAACCTGTGACTCTTTCCTCCAGCCTCCCCTACGCGGTGTCTAACTTCCTCTGCAGACAGCTCTATGCAAACCCTCCTCAGCGAATAAAGGTGAGGAGCAGTGGTACGCAACGGTAGTTTCCTCTACATAGTGGGATGCAAGAACAGCATAATTAATACCTATAAAACTATGACTGCAGAAGGAAAAATATAAGGTTCATGACAGAGTAACGTAGTCACTTTTGCTCCCTTACAGGCACATTGAAACCATTTTCACTTGCGAATATAAGAACACTTGTGAAATCACAGGAGGAAAAAAAAAATCACTAATGAGAAAATACATATATGGAGATATGACAGTAATCAAGATGACACTGGAAGGGACATCATCTTGCAATTTACTCTGGGAGGAGAAGGTGAAAGATTTTTCGGGTCTTGTGCAAAAAAGGTGGTTACATAGCGAGCTTTGGGCTCACAGATGCACTGAAACATAGCGTTTCCTCAGAGGTGGAGTGGACATGCCAGAACTACCAAGTACACCAAGACTGCATAAAAAGCAATCACACTGCCCTGAAGGTGCAGCACCATGTCCAAAGAGCAATTTGAAGTCAGATCTCAGTTGTTTCAGAACACAAGCTGTAGGAAACGTGCTCTACAGCTATGGCCGAGCCCACACTACGCAGGAAGGGGCCGCACTGACCCGTGGTCACGAGGAAAGGCTACAGCCTCCAACATCCTCCTCCTGCCCCACTGACCAGGTAAATTTGGAAATAGAAAAAAAAAGAAAAAAAAAATCAACTCTTGCAGTGTAGCGACAATGCAAGACAGTCTTCCTTGTACTTTCTTGCCAAAATATCAGCTGCTCTAACACTTGCCTGAACGACTTCTAAAGGAAATCATGCTCTGTGCCATCGCTGCTTTGTCTGAAAGGGTAGTTAGAGGCCTCACAGAGAAAGCGTGCAAGTAGTAAGGAATGGTGCAACATGACAAGCACCATGCGACTGCTTTCTCTCCAACGTTAACCTGCAGGGATCTGATTGCAATCCTCCTATCAATACCATGCAACAGCTACCGCAAGATTCACAAAAACACAGTAATATTTTAAGTAAATGCCATCATTCTCCTTTCTAGGTCTTCCATCACCTGAACAAAACACCTCAGCTTTTGAAGTGATTTTTGCACCCAAATATTTAGAAGAGTTACAATGTGCAATGCTGCATCTGATCATGCATTTGGTATATTTCATGTCACAAAAGACAGGGGGTGAGGGAACCAGCCCAAAACAAACCAAGCAGCATTGAAGCATTACAACATGTATTTGGGAAAAGCCTGCCTAAAAATGGACCATTAGGCTCATCTGCATTGTCTTTGCAGAGAGACAGAAAGCTCTTTCTAAACCTTTTATTAAAATCATAGGTAATAGGGCTGGGAAGAACAGGAGAAAAGACAACAGATAAACTTTTGTTTCTTCTGTGGACCTGCTTCTACTCCAGCCATCATTATACAGACAAACCCAAGCTGGACAACAGTGCTGTCAGAATAATCCATTTCTACCTAAACCTGGGGAAAAACACCCACCAAACACTAATGACAATTTTTCTTAAGTGACAAAATTAATCTTGCTGAAAAGCAACTGTCCCCTTGATGATGAGGCTGAAGATTGAGTGTTGCATTTATTCTGAATATGTTTTTTTTCCTGCTCACGCTTTTTGCTCTGGGAAGAGCTGTTGTTCCAGCACTCACTTCCGAGAAATGAGCATCACCTTAAAAGTAGTTAAACCAATATACTGAATAAGCCCTGCAAGCCTAACAGATCAATAACAAGACAGATTTGAGGAAAAATATGGCTTGAAAACAGCACAAACTAAATTTATTTTATGAAAATTAGTATTTCAACACAAAAATTTACTATCTAGTAGATCCGTGGAAATCCTACATCTGTCCTGGCTGTTGTGGCAATTTTACACAAGTCTTAAGTTTTCTGCAGAAAACAGCAAACATGTTAGCTGGTCAAAGTATCATCATATTAAAAAACAACTATCCACAGAAGTCCTTTATAGGAGCATCCGGTTATTTCTTCGCATAAGTGATTTTCATGGCATGAGACGGAGTAATCTTGAATCCTTGAAGAGCATCTCGAGCAGCTCCTGCTTGATTCTCATTTTCAAACTCCACAAATGCAATGTCGTGGCGCCCAGGCACCAAGCGTACTTCTTTGAATCCAGGAAACCTTTAAAATAAGGTGGAAGAGTCAGATAATATTTCCTAGTTTGATAATACATCTCTCTTCAGTAGCCATAAGACCTTATCATAAGGACCTACTAGTTTAGTCATTGCTACTAATGAAAGATTTAAACTGAAGGGTTTTACAGTCCAGTCCTTACAACCAAGCCTCAAGTAAGGATCATTACGTGGAAGCAATTTAATCAGCCTTGCGCACATATGGAAGCAACTAAAGTTAGTTTTAAAACTGCTCCTGCTGATGTAAAGTCTTTAATATTACAGTCACCAGCTTAAATCCAGTGCAGACTAATAGTAGATGATTTACACAATCAAAACCAGCTACAAAAAAAAAAAAAAAAAATCAGATTTCCTTACTGCACCAAGTCATCAGAATTGACATCTGTAATCTTAGCAGTAAGACAAAGAACTGAAGTACCTTCAGCAGATACTCTCATTTCTAAAAAGTCAGCTTGCCAACCAAGAAAATGCACACAGGTAACAGAAGAATTCAAATGAGAAGTCCCTTCCACTCAAAACTTACTGATTGAATAACATGGACAGCATCATCTCATTTGTTTCCTCAGGCAAGTTATTAAGGAAAAGGATATAGTTTGGTGGGTTATCAGGCACCTGCAACAACAGAAGATCAAAGCTCAGAAGATTATACACAACTATCTGCTCCTCTTCATCCGTCTGCATGATTATTTGAACCAAGACTCACGCATCCTTAACTGTTGCTCGTAACACTGCTAGCTATACTTCACCATACCTGCACGCAATATGTGGACGTAGCCCCTTGCTTCTTTTACAGTGATACATTAATCTGGAGAAGCTCTTATTTCCACAAAAATCACAGTAACATATTGTCTGAGATGTCATATTCAAACTTGACAGCTCCACAGCTGATACCGCAGTACTCTCAGCTCTGCCAGGAGTGGGACCCAGCACCTATGTAGTGGCTGTAGTGACGCCCAAGACACCTGTATGGCAGCAGAACCACCTATGGAGTGATTTACACCCTTCTGGAAGAGCAGTTGGAGGCCAAAGATAAACACCCTGTTCATCTACAGTAGTACTGAAACAGTGGGCAACTAAAATCTGCAAAACATATGGTTTTATTATAGGGTTGTATTCAAATTGAGTAATTAGAAACCCCATTAGATTTTAAACTTTAGATCTAGTCTTATCTAACAGATTTGCCTGCTAATATGAATTTCTAGCAACTCACAAGGCTGAGTAGTCAGTTTGCTGACAGTGGACTGAAAGGCTGGAACCTTCCTAAGTGATCAAGAAAATTACAAAACCAAAAAGGAACTGGACACCACAACTTCATGTGTCCTAGTAACAGTGCCAAGTAAGTTACTGCCTCAGCAGAACAATTTCCTTCAGCTGATGGAAATATTCTAGGCAGTGCCATTAGAAAATAAACTTCCAAAGTTCAAACAAATACCTACTCAGTGTTGCCCTTTGATGCAAACTGACATACACATACTGTGCCTTGTTACAAAAGAAAACTGAAAGAAACTTGTTAGTGAAAGAAAACCGAGACTGGGAGCAAGGAATTTTCTCCTGTGGGTTATGTTTGCAATTCTCAATGATAGCACTTCAGAAATGCAGGGCAGGCAAAGATACTCTTCTATACTATTTGCCCTCCTGCAAATCCTGTCTCTTTAGTACCTCCACTTGTAACACACATGAAGCGTAGGAAGTTGTTGCTACATCTCCACACAATCCTTTGGAAAATAAGATACGTATGAGAAAAAAGGGAGCAGAGCACCCCAAAAACAGCGAAATGAACAATGACAGCACTTCAGAAATGCAGGGCAGGCAAAGATACTCTTCTATACTATTTGCCCTCCTGCAAATCCTGCTCTTTAGTACCTCCACTTGTAACACACATGAAGCGTAGGAAGTTGTTGCTACATCTCCACACAATCCTTTGGAAAATAAGACATGTATGAGGAAAAAAGGGAGCAGAGCACCGCAAAACCCACGAAATGAAGCTTTTAGGCAGATACTCTGTCACCCTGTGTAGTCGTCCTCCTCCTTTTCTACTACTAGAACAAAGTTAAAGGGATTTCATTAGCAGTGACAAAAAGATAATTAAGAGTCCTTCAACTGATACTAAGCACAGACCAAATTTAAGAATCAAGTGGGATTTGTTAATAGTACCGTTTTCTGAATAATACTGAGAAACTGCAGATTTTCATTTCATGTCAACCAGATATAGTAGAAGTGGAATTTCTTTTGTTTGGTTACCGTGATTTAGCTGTTAGACAAACATCTCACAAAACAAAAAGGAAGCTGTAAAATATATTCTCACAAACTAGTCACAAAAAGTCTAACAAACTATTATTCATAGAAAATAACTTTAAAAATTAATGCTTTTAGTCACCAAAAAAAAAGGCATTACCTGCTGATTCTGTGCTGCAGTCCCTGGGGCACTGGCAGAATTTGGTGTTGCTCCCTAGTAAGTAAGTACAAAATAATTTTAGAAAGGTGTTCTGTTAGAAAATATAAGCACATATCACCATGTTTCTGTACAACTCAAGAAGTACGTTAAGGGTTTTTTAAGCTACAATCCAAGGAACGTTCATTGTTTA
>KL280134.1:10856-27871 GCA_000699545.1 Podiceps cristatus | reverse complement strand
ATTTAGAGAGAAGGATGTCGTGGGGGACTGTATGAAAGGCTTTTCAGGAGTCCAGATAGATGGTGTCCAATGGTTTTCCCTTGTCCACTGAAAGCTGGCCTACCTTCTTTGTATTTTAATATAGCTAAGATACTTGAAGTCTGTTAATATAGTTAAAAGTAAACATTTATTTCTAGTAAATTTTAAAGTAGTTGCATTTGTAAGTAAGTCCAACTGTTCTTGAATAACGTCCTAGATCTACAGATTTGTTTCAATATGGGTGGCTGGACTGAAAACTTGCTCTGCTTGATGTCAGACAAAGGTTGATTTTTATCTTATTTGTTTGTGTTAACTGAGGGGAATAGCTTGGTCATTTCTGAGAACATAGCTAAGGAAAAATGCTGATTTTGCACGTTAAAAAAATGTGATGACACTTTCTTTGTGACTGTAGCTACTGTGATTTAGTAGGTACTTAAAAGTTAGCACAGTGCTGGGATTTATGCCAGGTTGTGTGTCTAGCCATTTTGTTGCTATAGGCCTTGGGAAAGAAAATCGTAGTTTGAACATGTTCTGTAGGCATGCTGGTGGGACAGCAATGGGATTGAAGACTTCTTGGAACTAAAAGTACTTGTAAATCCTACTGTTGAGTAGTTTGTACAAGCCCTGTACAATTCCACGGATTGGTTCAGAATGCTTCATTCTATCACGGCATGTGGTCAGCCAGAGTACGTGCTAACCCCAAACACCTGTACACCCCTGAAAAGTGGCTAATCCACATCGTGTTCATTAAGGATTTGGTAAAATGGTTTTATGCTGGGCAATTTTAAGAAGCAGAAGAAATACTTAAGCCTGTCAAGATCCAGTAGCTTTTTTAGCGCTTGTCAAAATCAAGAACTTGAATTGTTCGATGCGAGAGTTGAGATATAATAGGTTTGGAAACATGTGAAGCTGGAATGGTCTATTTTGTTGGATAATCCAGGTGGAAGATTCATTATGAAGTTTAGAATAGGTTGTCAAATTACACTGCCACAAGTGTGGGAAAATATGGGAATTGAGTAATTATCAAGTTGTGATTTGCTGTCCAACATTTAGCGCACAGGAACAGTTAAATGACAAGGCTGTGGTATAGTGTCTGAAAAATAATTGGCAAGGAATTAAATTTCTGTAACTTCTCATTTTTCAAAAACAAAATAATTATGGGGGGGGAGGAGAATAAGTTATGTGACCTAATTCGCCTTATACCTTCCTCCATGTACTTATTAGCATGTAAGTACTTGAATTTAGATGTTTGTCAGTGCTCCTTTGAGACTGTGTAATGAAATAGTAAGAATACACATTTAAGAGGGAACATTATAGCATAGAATAGTGTCCATCTACATGGATACCCACAGAGAGATATACATGTATATTTAAATTATATTTCTCCTCTATGATTGTAGTGCTTGCACTTAATTGTTGAGCACTCTTCTGTGTGTGACTTGAGCTCAGTTGCTGATATAAAAGACGCTGATTTCTAAGTTTATAACCAGGCACAAAGGTCCAACTTGTACACACACCAGTACAGTTTGTACACACACCAGTACAGTTTGGTGCAAATTTAAAACTAATTTTCTACAGTTACTGACAAAGCACAAGTTTCAAGGAGGTTTAACTACAGACAATATGAAATTGCAAATACAAATTGCTCTTGTGCAAATGCAATGAGCAAAAACATATTTGAGCGTCTGGAACTGCAAATAGGAAATTTTTTAATTTAGTACTTTTTCTATATTTTCTATTAGTACCTGGGTATGATAGAAAAATTGAAAAAACTTCTACCACTTAGTTGTGACTTAGTGATTTATACTATAGAAGAATACTCAACTGCAGTTTTGATTTTTTTCTGTGCTCCTAAAAAGGTGGAAAAAATTAAACCTAAATAAGATAAGCCTAAATAGGTCTAATAAATAGTCTAAATATAGATACATTGTGGTGGACAGTTGGGCCTTTCTATTTGAGCTTGTTATCACAAGTCAATTATTTTAGCAAAGACAATTGCTGAAATATAGAAAATCTTATTTCATAATCCATTTCTAAGGACAGTAAGATTCGATTAATTTTAGGGCTGAAAGGAAGAAAAACTCTATATGCAGTGTAATATTTAAAATGCACAAAGCTGAAGAAAAATTAATATCCATTTACAAAATATTAGTACAAAAAATGCAGAAACTTCTGAAGATGCAAGCAGCATGAAGTATTTTACACAGAAGCTTAATCACTGAAATGTAGTGAGGTGTAGCAGGTAGAATCTCTCATACCAGATTTTTGAGACAATAAAATATACCAGAAAAGCAAGAGTTAGTGGCATGCTGATGTATTGAACATTAGTGGTTAATGGTTCTAATTGGGTTGTAACAAATAAAAAAACTCAACGCTGAAAAAAGTCACTGTCCTGGAGAGTACTGTCGCACATAGAAGTAAACAGAATTGTTTGAAAAGTGTTTATCCTAAATTAGGAGATGGTACGGTTGACTTCTGTCTCAGCATCTGCTCTAAATCTGATCACAAAAATGCAAATAGCTGTTATTTGATCCTGTAAAGGCTTGTTTCTTGAAATTTGTACTGTGTTCAGAACTGACGAGAGGAGAATTTTAGAAAAGTCTTGAATTGGGCAAATGGCTCATGTCACTTGTGCATGCAGTTTTTAGTGAAATCCAGCACCCGATGACCTTTACCTCACGAGGTTTTCAGCTATGTTTTATTTCTGGACGTTTTATTTCTGAACAAAAATGTTTACAAGTGAGAGGTAATGCAACTTTAGTAAGCGTACTTGAATTCTCAAAGTATGCAGAGCCTTAATGACTCCAGGAAGTCACACTTATTGAAATATTTTAATAAATGATTTTGATAAATTACTTTGGAGAGCCAATAATTGGACAAGAATGTGTTTTCATTAATCTTTGGACATGCATCACTTACATGTAAAATACCTGAATACTATTAGTTGTACACAGAATGAAACTTGTATTTCTAATAGTACTAGAAAGAGTGATGGCTGTACAAGACAATTTCCTGTGTCTTTTACATTGGCTTACAGCATGACATTCCTTAGCACCGAATATTCACAATTCCTTGCACCTCTCAAATGTTTAAAAACAAACAAATAACCAAACCACGAACCCCTATAAAAAATTTGAGATGTCCCACTTTAAAAGCATATTTAAAAAAAAAAAAAAATACAATGGCCTTCCTGTACCTTCCATTCTTGGAAAGCTAGTTGTTGTTCCTCTACATATCAGCAAGCATTCTAACAATTCCACTTAGTCTGTCAGATCAATTTGTGATAATAGATACATTTTCTAGATACATCAGTACTATGCATTTTACCATCTAGATTATGTTTGTCCAAATGGTGACAATTCAACACCAACAAATGTTTGGTAGTAGTCTATTGGATTTGTGTGCTGGTAATTACTTCTATAAAAGTTTTTCTTGGTTTGCTCGTTTTGGCTGGGATAGCAGTAACTTTCTTCACAGCAGCCAGTATGGGGCTGTGTTTTGGATGTGTTCTGGAAACAGTGTGGGTAATTCAGAGATGTTTTGGTTACTGCTGAGCAGTGCTTTACCTATTCAACTGTCTTTATCTCAACCCACAAGTTTTCTTGCTTTTCCCCTTTTGATTCTCTCCCCCACCCCGCTGAGTGCGCGAGCAGCTGTGTGGTGCTCAGTTGCTGGCTGGAGCTGAACCATGACACCTGTTCATGGATGTCAAGCAAGGAATTGTTTATCAGGTTTTTACCAGGCTGATCCTCTCATGTAGCTGTTCGTCACTTGTATCCTCACTTTCTTCTGAGGCTCCTGACAATGTTTGGCGCTATATGGGATGGGGCAGAGAATTCCCTAAATCGACATAAACCTTCAGTGACTCATGTACAACTTATTGAGGAACAGGGATCTGCAATATAAACGAAGTTCATGGTTTGCTTTTGGAGAAATTTTGTGTAGTACTATTGTAAAAGGACTTACGTAAAATTGAATCTTAGATATAAATGAAACCCTTGACTTTCTTTGCTGAATTACACTGTGGTCGTTTCAGTTTTAGTCACCTTCAGCATTAGTGAAACTATTTCCTTATTTCACTGTAAGTAGGTTTTGTCATTGAATTATAATCAAGAAAATGTTTTCCCCTATACAGTTAAACAAAAAGAACTTTTTAAAAATTAACTTGGGAAAGTATTAGTCTACAGAAATGTAATATATAGACTCATTGTACCTTGTGGAATCTAGAAAGGAATTGAGAGGGCAAAACCCTTAAGCATATATTATTTACTGCAAATCACCAATATTAAATGGAAAAAAAAAAAAAAAAAAAACCTATCTTAAATTCCTAATCCAGTCCATTCCCTCAGGCAAACATGTATTGAAAAGCAGAATAATTTTCTTAATTTTTATTCAATTTCTTGGCTTTTGCATGGAACTATAGATTCTAAATGCTATGTTTAAAATATTGCTAAGTCCTTCAGGGCCTCATTTAATGGAGAAATATTTTGAAGCTTGATGGATATCATAACAATATTCACAGATAAAATTTAAAATGCTGTCCAGGTTTATTTGGATAAGATAAAATATTGCTAGTAATGAAAGAGACCATTTTAAAATATTTAATGAGCATCAGCATAGAATGTTAGCCTGATGTTCACCAGTCATTTGAAAAATATGGATTGAATTTAAACAGTGGTTTTAACAGTAATAACAACTGTATAATAAAATGCCTAAGTTTAGCTACATGCAGTCATATGTTTGCTTTAATACTTTTGGGGTTCTTCTTCCTTTCCTGCCTCTCTTCACCCCTCTAATATTCCTTCTTTGCCAACCCTTTCTGGTAAAGATTAGGACATAAATAGGTACTTAAAAAAAAATTCTAGATTTTAGCAGAAACTGAACAGTTTTGTTATAATTAGGGAAGAGAAGCAAAACTTTATTTACTTAAATTGATGATTAAGCCATGTTGATCTCAATCAGTTTATTTTTGTCTTAGGACAACAAGGATACTCTGTGAAGGAAGTTGCGTTTGTCAGTCCTCTGTAGCCAGTGGAAAGCTCCTCACAACACGCAGAGCTCATGGGAGTAATGTGGTTATGGAGGAAGAAAACAAAACGAAGTGTGTGTTGTTACTGAATTCAGCAAGGAAAACATTCAGTTACATCAAAACAGCATAGTGTTATTCCAAATTAAATTGTCTCATAGGGATATGCTGAAACTTTGGTTTTGCTTCTATAGTTATCTCTATGTGGAGAAAGAAATGATGCAGAGGGATTTTAATAAATGTATAATATAGATAGTGGGTTAGACACTACATTCAAGCTCATGTTATGTGGTGAAAAACTATGTAGGGAAAACTTCCATCCTGAGAGTGGATACCCCCAAAGTAGAAGGTTTTTCCTGGAAATCTCAATAAATGCTTAGCAAATGGTAGACATTGTTCTTCCAGCACAGCAGTGGTTTTGTATAGGCTGTTTTTTCTTGTATTCAAGCAAGTCAATGTCTGTCTCTTCTGAACTTTTAGCTTTAAAAAGCTATTTGATTTGTTTGTTTGCTTTATCATGTTTTTGAAATGAAATATTGTTTAAGGATAGAGCTAAATCTGTGTTATATCATAATGGATCTTTTATTTAATGATCATATATTTTACATGCTATTTTAAATCACTTAAGTAGAATATCAGTAAAAATACATAAAAGATTTGTTAGCTGCTTTTCCACTAGCTGTATTTCACAGCAGTGGTGATTTGCCTGATTAAGAGATTAATCTCTGAGAAGAGCCTATTTGAATGAGAATGAACTACAAATGCTCAGTGGTACCAAGTAGATTATTTTCCACATGATGGAGGTGGTTCTAATTATTTGCACTTGCTTTGATTGCTATATTGTGTATTACTATTTGGATTACCCTATTATTACCATAAAATGTGCTACTATGGTGGCAAAGATAAATTTTGTGTTATGCATGGAGGAGCAGAGATGGAGATGAAATGGAGGAGGATCATGGGGGTTTTCAAGGGGGTTACATGCTACTTCCTAAAATAAGAATTTACAGACTTGGTGACAGCGTATATATTGTGAATTATAAATCATCTTGCAAAATGTGAAATCTAGAACAAAATTTCAGCAATTTTTTAATGCAGAAAACTTTATACAACTACACTATTTTCCACCATCAGTCTCTAGATCCTTTCTTACATTATCCTTTGTTTTAATAGAACCAAACAGAATCCTGTGCTTGGTGGAGTATCTTTAATGCTACAATAATGTTTGCAAAGGGCGGCGTGTGTCCACGATAGCCCAGGGAAGGCTGGAGAGTGCCCTGTAGCCTGCAGAGCTCTCAGGTCTCTTAACAAAACTAGCTTGTTAGCATCTAGGCTAAAAAGCTTTACTAATACTATGTTGTATCAAATTAGTAACCATAATCTATAGTTATGTCTCAGTTGCCCTAGGAAGAGCTCTGGTAGAATTTATTTAAACCTGCATGATCTTTTATTTCCTAGGGATAATATAGGAAAAGAAAACAGCTCTTCCTCCTTTCATAATAACTTTGGAGTTGGATTTTTTTAACTTACTATGGGGAAGCATTTGCTTTTTTTCTATAGATCCTCTCATGGTGGGAACTTCTGAAGGAAAAAATCTTTCTTTTCTTGCAACACTCTGTTTGAACTCCAGCAGCAACCAAACAAAAGTTATCTTCTGATTTATATAATAGCATGGTGTAGGATGTCCTGTATGAGCAGAATTCATATGAAACAAGTTAACAGTAAATCAGTATCTTACAGACTGTGTGTATGTGGCTAAGGGGTAGAAGCAGCATGAGAAATATTTGTTAAGATATCAGCTGTCTCCTAGAACCAAAAACAAATAGCTGTGTCAGCACAGCCCTATGCCTACACTAATTATGAAGACGGGTATGATTTCAGAGGTGATGTGGGAAAAGAATACAGAGCAGAAGAACTTGGGAAATGCAGCATTAATAATATCAGATCATGCAGCGTTGCCTAAGTAAAAATCCTTGCTGAATCTATTGGTCATCCTGCCATATAGTCTCTGTAGACTAGAGGAAACCTTCAGGTATTGAGAAATGCAGTTCCTCACCTGATATTACTCTCTAGTGTTGAGAAGCAGCGTGTTTTTACAGTACAGAAACCCACTGATAACCACTCTATCTGGTCTCTCCAAGCCATTGGGTCTGTACGACTTCCTCTAGGAGCAGGAAAGCTTTATGAAATACAGCTGGTGAAAAATGCATTTCTGTGCTCAGGCAATAGGGCCAATGTGTCCCAGAATCATCCAGCTGACTGTTCAGCTTTATACAGAACAGGGCAGGAGAGTGTGTGTGTGTGTATATATATCTTGATTTGTTGAGTCATATGTCTGTTTCTGTTCTTCCTTTGTCCTTGAGTGCTACTTTTAATTCTTAGTGTAGTATACTGTGTGTGATGGGTGAAGGTGTTATTTTTTAATTTGATCAGTATTCTATAAGAAACAGTGTTTACAAGAGAGTATAGCGAGACTTACTGTCTAATATAATTAGCTGAAGCTTAATCTCAGAAGAAGATAGTTGAGGAAGAGTCCATGCTTTTCTAGTGTTGTCTGTGTAGTTCTGCATTTTAAAAATGCCTTTTATTTTTTTACTGCCCCTTTCAGATTTTCCTCTCCATTTTTTTTTTTTTGCCTCAAAGCAACAACAATGATTATTTGAAGGGCTTTAAAAACAACAGAAAATATATGGTTATGTATTATGTGCTGTGATCATGTTTCTGCTTTTACATGGTTACATGGCAACATTAATACTACTGTAAGTCAGTTTATACACCAAGTCAATTTTCCATGCAGAAAAGGAATCTAAATTAAAATGGCAGCTTGTAAACTCAATATGGCATGTGACAAGTTGATGAATAGTAAGTAAAGCCTAGTAATAAAACCCAGTTAACTTCAAGTCTGAAAATGTGTTGAAGTAGTTGATCTGGCAAACTGTCTCATCCTCAGAAAATGAGAAATTAATCTCAAAATTGCCCAGATAAATACAACTTCTCTGAACAATTTGTAGAAAAAACAATGTGCATACTGTTACTCTAAGAAAACCGTTTTCTATATCTGAATGTGTGATGTTTTTCAGAGTTTCAGATTCAAAAATAATCAAACCTGTCTTAACTGAAATCGACTTGGGATGAACACTTATAGTTGCTTGCTAATCCTCCATTCCTTGAGCAATGCCTAGACTTTATATGTTCATTAAGATATAGGAATAAGCACTTAAGATCAAACTCCTTTTCTTTGTACAGGATATGCCTACGTATGTGGTCTGTAACCACCTAGATTTATTTTCTGGTTTGAACTTGAGCTGTTTCAAGTTATCTTATGGGTCACAGACCCACCATAAGTACAGTATGGGAAGCACTCCTCCCATTTATTACTGCAGCTGGCTTTGCAATAGCTTTGCCTTTGGGCATTCTTCCTTTGGGAAATAATTATTGAAAGAGTGATCTCATCTGTGTCACAGCTTTCTATGGACTATTTCATAACCTTAAGAAATGATGTCTCTTTTCAAAAACATATAACTTGAAAATTAGCTTACAAGGGGAGGGGGGAAGACCCTGCACCTTTTAGAAATACATGTATTGCTGTTGAAATATTAATTTGTTGAAAAATTATTTTTGTATTTTTTGGAATATTAAAGCAAGTGTATATATTTTGTGAGTAATAACACTTGAAAAATTCTGTGTTTTCAAGTTCTACAGTGTATAAAGCTTCTTTTCCATTTCAATACAAGAGTTTGATTCATTCTAATAAAGAAAAAGCTAGTTGAATGATGCAAATTGGTTGCAGATATTAAGCCATGTTCTATTACTGCCGGTAATTAGTTAGTAGTCTCAGAAATGTTTTTTCATAATGTTTTTCTCTAAAATATAAAATAGCTTTATGCCTTGGGGTGCATCAAGTCAGAAGAATGAGGCAAGCATTATATATTCAGTGTAGATGTAATTTACATTTAGCACTCTCTTTGTAGTTTAAAAATTATGGGGTTTGTATATGCCATGCAGACTAGGTTTTCTAAAAGGTCCTTTTAGTTTTAAAGTAAAGTAACAGAGCTTATGGAGGACAAGAATGAATAGCTGCAGGAAGGGCTGAAAAATTCTGCATTATTTTAAAAACCCCAAATGAATGAAAACAACTATCCAACCAAAAAAACCACCAAAAACTACACCACCCCCAATGTTTACACAGTGGTGCTTTAAGCAATACTAATGTATATGATGCTTACAGTAAAATTCTAAAACCTTGAATTACGTTTTTATTTTATTTCCACTTTTTTCAAATATAAAATGGGGGGGTGATGACATTCAGATTAGTGATTGGAGGATTATCTGGCTGAGGTTCGAGAACAAATGCATCATCAAAAGTAATTCACAGCTTTGTCATGTTAAAATCCAAAGCACATTGTCATATATCACCTTATGCTTCTTAAACACTTCTCCTTTCTTGTTACTGACAAATGTTAATGAAAGGTAGATTCTGCAAGGCTAGAATTTGATGTGCAATTGTCAAGAAACAATCCTATTGTATAGAATATGATCTAATATAATGGCTGGTGCTCCCCTTTGGTTTGCTGTTGGGTATTTTGATACTTAAGCAGTTATTCAGCAAAATACAGAAGTTTGTATTTTATCTGATGATATTTAGAATTACCAAGTGCTTAAACATCCCCCTAAGCTCTATCTATAAGAAAAATTCTTTGTTATTCTTAATCTTAATCCTGATTCAAATAGCTATCTGCCATTTTTCATCTGCCCTTATCCCTTTTACTCTAATGTTCCACTTTGGAGTGTGTCTACTGTACACTCCTCTTCTGTACCCAGAAGCCAAGGGATTCCAATGAGTCATCATTTCTAAAGATAGGGAACTGCTGTGCTAGGAGTAATAGCATCCCATTTCATAAGCTTTTCTTGTAAATAAAACTTTTTAAACATTGTCCAGGGGAAAAAAAAAAAAAAAAAAAAAAGTTCCTCCATGTTTCAATAAGAGAAAAACTTACAGCAAGCAGAAAAGCAAGCCATAAATTTGATACTAACTTGCTCTGCTATTTTTGTGTGTGTCAGCAGGTGGTGCTGAAATGCAGTGTAGGAGATGAGAATGGGTGTCTCACACACACACCCAACCCCCAAGTGAAACGAAAATAATCCTTAGAATACGTTTTGCTTTCTGGGCTGTGGGAGGTTTTGTTCTTCAGAGCATCTTTAAGCTATGTTATAAAACTGATCATTTCTAAATATTAGCAAATTGTGAAAACTTTAGTTCAATTTTCTTTTGCAGCCAGTGATACTGAAGTATTTTTGTAAAATGCAAATCATAGTGACACACGCACTGGTTTTGTGGCAAAGATGACAATAAAGGGTATGCAGGCAACCTGGCCAAAAGATGAGGGGTATATGGGTTCGTGAACTGGATAGTTATAGCGGGGTGAGACTGTCCCTATTGCTTTGTTTGCCACAGATCCATTAAGAAGCTGTACGGTAAAAGCACCAGCACTGCTCCCTTCCAGACGAAGGGAAACGGCAGAGTAACGGTGCCACCTAGGGATTAATTTCCTTGGTGCTCTGTCACTGCTCTCTGGGGGTGGGCAGCACTTAAAAAGTAAGCGATGCTTTTAAAATTGTTTTGCCAGGAAGTACAACACTCCTACCTCACGTGCTGCTTCTGAATGATTTATACTGAAAAGTGTCAGTCCTGTTTAGGAAAGAAGGAACTTAATTTCTTCTGAGTCTTGTCTTTATTTTCTCTTTTTGCCAGAAGCAGCTCAAGAAGTAACTAAGTAGAAGCAGTGGAGTTTGGGATGCTATTGGCAAAACAGCACGTGCTTAATTACACAATCAAGTAGTATTTTTCCTTTCTCTTATTCACTGCATTGAGTGATTTAGTAGGGAAAAATATCCTTCTAGTACACCTTTTTGCTGCTATTCTGTTGTAAACATTGAGCAGAAAACTCCCCCCAGCTGCGGTTCCACTCTCTTCAAACTTTGTATGAGGTTAATAGCAATTAAATAAGAAAAAAAGGGGTGAAGTGTTTCCTTTTAGTTTTGCTACTCTACATCTTAATATAATCAATGATATTACATGTGGCTATTTTGTTCAGCATGAAGAGTGATCTGCTTGCATCGGGGAATGTGAACAGTGTGTGGTGTCTAAGGTTTAATGGCAAGAATGTGAAAGTATATTTCACTGGGTTCTTTTTCAGATTAAATTGACACCATAAGATTTATTGTCCTAGTTAATACAAAAGGGAATTTATGATTGGAATAAATTAATACCTTAAAAAGTCACTACTTTATACTGAGATTCATTAGGTTTTTCTATCATCATTAACATGCCTTGTTTGCTTTATGAAGTGCATTGCTTACAAATGAGCAGGTGTGCTTCTTGTGGAGGCTGTGGCGCAGCAGCAGCTCACTCCCAGGCCAACTCAAGCCTGACACTGCATGTGTTTACCTACTTTGATAGGCTGTGTTCCAAATACTGGCAGTCTAGAACGATAGAATGCAACAGGCGGCCTATGCCGGACTGTATTAAGAGGTGATTTTTGCATTGTGTAATTTGGAAGGGTCTGCACTGGCCCAGCATATGATCCTGGGTAACTTACTGTTTCAGCATTTCTGGTGTCACTCAGGCTACCTAAGATATTGACTCTTGGAGGGTGACAGCCAACAGGCTTCAAACTGCCAGCCCCTTTGAGAAGGAAAGGAGTTCCCCAGGAAGGAAGACAAGACTTGGTACAACCTGATGAAGAGGAGGCCACTCAGATGTACTTTCCAGACAGGCCATACTATTGCTAAGCCCTTTCCTCTATTCCAACCACAGATTAACACTTTGTTTCTACTCTACAGTATCTCCTTTGCCCTGAGCGACCATTCTTACATGGTATTCATTTTCCCTCAATAACAAGATCTGTGTTCTGCTTATGTAGGATGAAATAAAATTTTAAAAATTGAAAGTTTAAAATAATTCTTAAAATTGTTTTTCTCTTTCCCATTCTTCTGATGTAGATTTCTTGCAGAACTTGTCCATACTTGGATCAAGAGTCAGCAGCTGGCCAAACTGCTGTTGAATAAAAATAGATGGCCACAGCCTGACACTGTCACTTGCTTTGATAAGAAATCCTCTGTTATTTGTGACTACGTGCATGTTGCAAACCGTTGGAGACTCAAATAATCAGAAATAAGCTCTTCAAATACTTTCAGTTTTGTTTTCATGGAGATAAATGTCTATATAGAAATCAAAATACTACTTGAAGAGATGTGAGGATCAGGAAGCTATGAAGTGGAGATGAAGAAAGATTAGACATCTATAATTAAAACAGAATAATGCATACATTTAAGCAGCTCAGTAATTTATAGTTCCCCAGCAAAGAATGAATCATAAAATTGTTATATGTAAGCTTTTTACTCAGAGATTCATTCCAGTAAATAGTTTAAGCACTGTGTATCAGCCCTCAAATCAACTCTGTCAGTTACAATGTCGTATTTTGAAGGGACCTAAACACCCCAATGTCAGAAGAATTCTTACTCCTTATCTTATACTTTTAACTTTAAAGAATTGTTAAAAACCCAGCTGCACACTAACCGCACTTCTTAGGAAACACGTGTTATCTACTTTATCGCTCTTGACCTTATCATACGGTAATTTCCCAGCTTTTAAGATGTAATTTTTGAGATTTTCAGAGGTACTCCCAATTTCTTCCTAAGGTACTTTTGCTGTCTTAAGTAGTCTTTAAATGATTTACTTCTAGTACTTTCACTTTATATTTCATATGTTGATTGCTTGCTGAAATCTTGCCTTGACGTATGAATAGTAAACGAAGCTATAAAAAGCTTTAGAAGCTGATGCGAATTAAATTTAAAGTCAGATTATTTCATATTGCAAAGATGAGTTTCCTAATCTTTACTACATAAACTATAGAGAAGATATAATAATCTTTTGAGTGATTTTTGTAACTCAAATACTTTACCGCTTAAACAGTGTGTGTTGAAAAGGCTTTGGGTTCTCATTGAAAATTATTCTTCTGTTTACTTGGATGATTTATATATAAGCCTTTCCCTAGAAAGGAAAAAAAAAAAAAACAAACCAAACTACTGTGTATTTCTATTTCATGTTCTACCCACCTTGTCAGCTCTGTACTTACTAGTTTTCAAGAAGTTTAAAGAAGGCATCTCAGCCTTTAAAAAAGTAAAACATACAAGTACAACAGTAAAAAAAAAAAGTAAAATATACAAGTAAAATATCACAATAACAGCAAAGTCTTCATTGAGCTGCATATCCTAAAATTCTTATTACTGCTTTCTTGAATCTTACGTAAGGCGTAACTCTCCCACTGGATAACAGTGGTTTTGATGAGCCCAGTTAGCTGTGTGGTAACATTTTCAGTGAGTGCAGTTTAGAACCATAGAGTCATAAAATCATATGGGTTGGAAGGGACCTGTGGACACACAGTCTAATCTCATGCTCGTAGTAGGGCCTGTTGTGGCAGGTTGCTCAGGGCTTTGTGCTATTGGATTTTCAAAGATCTGCGAGGATGGATGTTGCACAGTCGTCTTTAGCACCTGTTCCAAAACTAATTGCCCTCACTGTGAATAAGCTGCTTTTCCTGTATCAAGTTAAAATTCCTGGTGTTCTAACTCGTGTCCATTGTCTCTCATGCTTCTGCTGCGCATCTCTGAGAAGCGCTTGACTTAAATTTTCTCTATGTAGCTGCCAACATCGAGAGGTTTCCCTCTTAGCTTTAAAACAGAACAAACTTATTTCTCTCAACTTCTTGTACGCTGTGCTCCTGACCATTTTGGTAGCTTTTGGTTGGACTTCCTCCTGTATGTCTGTCTTATACTGGAGAGTCCAAAACTGGTCGTAGCACACAGTTAATAATATTGAGGATTAGAAGAGTGAGATTACTGGGGGGTGGGGGGAAGAGGTGACAAAATCACGGTCTGAAATAACCACAGAAAACAAGAACCACTCTCATGCTATAAATAGCATTTAAGTAAAGGCCAATGAATTATAGTAAGTGATGCTTCTGTAAGGTTCAGAGTTCTGTGGGTGAATAACTTCTGGAAAGTTACCTGATACAGATTTAAAGATATCTCAGAGCAATTCAAGACATGTAATGAGAAAGATTAGAAATTCTCACTAGAGAGTGTACTTTGCTATTAGTCTGCCTTTTATCTAGCTTCAGCTTCCAGCCATTGAACCTTGTTTGGTGTCTTCCTCCTAACACAAGAATTCTTGACTAATTTAGTCAATGTTCTAATATTTGTCAAAATCCTTTTGAATTGTCCCATATGCTTTCCAGAAATGCAAATAAAAGGTGTGTTTGTTAAAAAAAAAAAATATAGTTTAATTTTGGTACCTGACAACTCTGAGTGCAATTAAAGAAATGTACAATGAAAGATTTCATTCAACATATAATTATTATGCAATATTATAAGTGACTAATCATGAGAAATTTGCAGGCATGACTTGCAAAGGTTTTTTTTTCTTAGTTTTTCCTCAATTACTACTTACAATATCACTATCTAGCCTGTTCCTGGGCCAATTAATTGAGATTGCTCTTAATTTCTACATCTGAAATATATCCTAGCCCCAAAGATTCTTTCTGAATAATATGTCCTTTCTATCAACATAGTTGAATCACCCATGATCATCTTGCAGCTTCTACTCCTGGTGGATATGGCAAATGCGATTTTTGCCCTGCATATAGCCCTTAACAATGCTGTGATCTTTGAACAAGCTGTTTCTCAACTTTCATTTCACATCTCTGGCTCATCAACTGCCTCCTACTGCTAATCCCCCCATCGTGATCATTCACATCATAAAATAAAATTTCTGGGGTGCTTAAAGAAATACGAGGTTTTTAGCTGCGCGTCTGCTAAAACCCATCCAATACTCTAAGTAAAAACGCTCTCAGTGGGAAGTGGTTAGAGGTTACTCATACATGCAGCTCTTGGTCATGAAGCAAGATTTCCTGCTCCTTTTTCTGACCCGGGAGCTACACCTCCTAAATGACAGCTGAGCATTTACAGTGTCTAATCACTTCATAGGATTGGACTTTGAGAGAAGGAGGCTACTCCCAAGAATATTTTGGAAACAACTGCAATTGTCTGTCTTTGGAGAAAATTTATTTTTTCCGATTGACTGTAGAGGAAATCAAAGTAAACTACCTCTTGAAATGGGGTACTAAAGGTAGTATGATGTGTTCTCCAGGGTTAGTACTGATCTTCATAATGTTTTATGTTCTATTAACCATCTCTTAGCATTATGTCATAAAGCTTCTGAGTAAAAAATGGGCACTTTTTAAATTTATTTACAAACTGTGCTTATATAAGCTTATCAACTTACTTCTGTTTTACAAACACAGAGAGTATTTCTAAACTCAGTCAATTCTTACAGTGTAACAAGGAGAAACTTGGAGTCCTGAACATCTGATCTGCTTGAATTGTCTTATTAAAGTTTAGAGAGAATTCTGTAAAATACCATAGAACTTAGTGTAAAGCTATATAAAGGAAAAGTGTTTAGTCCTAGAATGGTCTAAAAAACATTTGTGAAAAGTGGAAAAGAAAAAAGGTTGGTACCATAAGAAGCAATTATAGGAGCTTTCAGAACCACCAATAGAGGCCACTTACAGATGGGGAGTTAAAAGCAAAACAAACAACAAGTGTGAAAGATAACAGCCATTCAAAATATGGAGTGATAGGCATCAAGCGGCAACCTCATTTATTTAAAATATCATTAGGGCGAAACTGCTATATGTCAATGTTCTTTAAGGGTCTAACAAATTATTTACATGTAGTCTCAATAGAAGCAAATGAGCTGTAAAAGTGCATGCTTTCGTTTAATGCAATATATTTCAAGGGTGATAAGGGATAATGTCAAAGTATAGTGCAACTACACAGTGGTTTTTTATTATTCTTTTGAAATGGCATTTGTATTTAATGTTATTTTGTAATGCTAAGGGTTTAACAGTATTTGATTAAAGCAATTCAGTGAACTTATGGTCTGTTTTGCTGCTGCTTCCTGTTGACCACAGAAGCACAAGAAATAGGTAGTAGGTCCCATGTGTCCTATAGATAGCAACATCTGAAAAATTCTTCAGCGTAGTGTGTTAGGTTTTTGGAGATGGGATATTGCCCCACCTGAGTGGCTGTAAGAGGTTTAAAAAAAAAACAAATCCCCTTGGAGACACTGGCTGCTAAATGCTCTGCATGTAAAAATTAGATGTACTACAAAATCTCTTCCTATCTTTTTGCAGGTTTTATAAAATTATATTGCAAAGAATAAGTAATAGTTTAGATAAGAAATACTCACATCCTGCACATCCCTGAATCACCCCCATGAGCATGATTTTTCCATGCTTTTTTTGTTTCGTCTATTAGTGTATTGTTTATTCACTTTCAAAACAAACAAAATAAGCCCTACCACCACCCTCCTCTCCGAAACCCCACAATTATCACATTTAGTCAACTAGAGTAAAAGATAAATAATTGCATTTATTAGGGGAACTTCTAGACAAATGCTATCTGACAATTGATCAATATGAATTGAAAATCTTAAGTTTTTATAAATAAAAGCAGAAGTTCAACTACTACTGCATTTAGATTGTGATCATTTTTAGCAATTAAAATATGCAAAGGTAGCACTAAAAAGTATTCTAAAACAGTATATTTAGAGGTTGCTTTAATAACAAACTTTTTTTCTGAGTAAACCACAATTTTTCATTTCATATTTAATTAAACATTCCTGAAATTAACTCTCATCATACAGCAAGGAGTAAAAGAGAATCACAGAATAGTTTGGGTTGAAAGTGACCTTTAAAGGTCATCTAGTCCAACCCCCCCTGCTATGAGCATCTTCAACTAGATCCGGTTGCTCAGAGCCCCGTCCAACCTGACTTTGAATGTTACCAGGTGGGGTCTCACCAGAGCGGAGCAGAGGGGCAGAATCCCCTCCCTCGACCTGCTGGCCACG
>KL280134.1:0-10627 GCA_000699545.1 Podiceps cristatus | reverse complement strand
TGGCCTTCTGGGCTGCCAGCGCACATTGCTGGCTCATGTCCAGCTTCTCATCTACCAGCACCCCCAAGTCCTTCTCAGCAGGGCTGTTCTCAATCCCTTTATCCCCCAGCCTGTATTGATACCGGGGGTTACCCCGACCCAGGTGCAGGACCTTGCACGTAGCCTTCTTGAACCTCATGACATTGACACAGGCCCACCTCTCAAGCCTGTCCAGGTCCTTCTGGATGGCATCCCATCCCTCAGGTGTGTCCACTGCACCACTCAGCTTGGTGTGGCCTGAAAACTTGCTGAGGGTGCACCTGATCTCACAATGTCATTACTGAAGATGATAGGATACTGATCCCAGCACAGACCCCTGAGGGACACCACTTGTCACTGATCTCCATCTGGACCTTGAGATGTTGACCACTACCCTCTGGATGTGACCATCCAGCCAATTCCTCATCCACTGAAGAGTTTACCTATCAAATCCATATCTGTATCTCTCCAATTTAGAGAGAAAGGTGTTGGGGACCGTGTCAAAGGCCTTCCAGAAGTCCAGACGGATGACATCCATAGCTCTTCCCTTGCCCACTGATGTAGTTGCTCCATCACAGAAGGCCACTAGGTTGGTCAGGCAGAATTTGCC
Organism: Podiceps cristatus; assembly: GCA_000699545.1. Taxonomy (NCBI): domain Eukaryota; kingdom Metazoa; phylum Chordata; class Aves; order Podicipediformes; family Podicipedidae; genus Podiceps; species Podiceps cristatus. The sequence continues at coordinate 9,999 of KL280134.1, read as the reverse complement.
CTTGGTGAAGCCGTGCTGGCTGTCTCCAGTCGCCTCCCTGTCCTCCATGTGCCTTAGCATCACTTCTAGGAGGGTCTTCCCAGGCATAGAGGTGAGGCTGACAGTTTGACACCTTCATAACAGTAACAAAAGTATGGTTTCCTTTATTGCATCCACTAAATCTGGTCTCAACCAGTTTCTCCAAAAAATTTCCAGCTACTAGGTTACCATAATGCAGTCCTAGTTTTCCAGAATTCAGTTTTAGAATTCTTAATCATTCTGGTCACAAATGTGCAACACCTGAAAGCACCTCAGATGTTTCAGGTAGTCTCTTTTTTTTTTTTTTTTCTTCTTTGCTTACAAATTTCTAACTGGCTCATTCTTTTTGTATTGATGTTGCTCTACTGACATACAGAAATGTTTTTATTTGTATAGTTCTTCATTGCTAATTATCCACTTTTCCTTTCTAAAATTCATCCATTGCATATGTGAGATCACACAAGGGTTTGAGTAATCAACAGGGCCGTGAAGTGGCTTGATTTCAAGTAGCCCTAGTTTTACCATAAGTATATTTCCAGGAACTAAATAAAAGCAGGTACTAAAATATTTTTTAATGCATATTTTTATAGCTGAGCAGTTCCCCTTACTATAACAGGTGGCTGTTTGTGTGCAGCTGAGACCTCTGCTTTGTAATCATAAGAAAGGGAAAAGAACAGCTTTCAGGTTAATGCAAAGTCAAGCTCCTGGGCCTGGTAAGACCCTCTCAATCTACTCAGCTAAATGCCACTTCACAGTCCTTTTTGGCTTCTCGCTATAACAAAATGTTCCTTCTGCCCTGCCCTGTCTGCAGAGCTAGGATCATTCTGCTTTTAGATTTCTGCTTCTAGAGCTCCTTCATTCCTTCCATAAAAATATTTTTGAAATTGTATTTAGGAGTGACAACTATAACACACCCTCATATTGGTTTTAGGAAGAACACCTGCAGGAGAGGAACATCAGTTCATTCTCACAGGAATCTCATCTGAGGTTTCCAGTTGAATTAAAAAAAAAAAAAAAAAAAAGGTATGCCATTAAGAAAAGTCTTCAATTTTTAAAAAAAAAAAAAACAAAAATAAATAAATTACTGTTTCAATTCAACTAGATCACTTCAAAAATACTGTAGACGTTTTGTATTGTGCGTCAAACATGCTAGAAATCTCTGTGGTTTCGGCAGAAAATTTACACAGATTGCTGTTGCAAGATACTTGGGTAACTGAAGAATGCACTTCCAAGAAATAGAGCCAGCTATTATTAACCATTAAATAATATTAACCCCATCAAACTTTCTTTACCTAACTTTTTTTTTTAATTGGACAAGGATTTCATAAAATGTTTGGTAGTATCAATATCTGTAGATACCAACATCTGAGAAAATACAAATCCCTAGCTAGAAAGGAAAGAGGATGGTGCACTGTAAACAGTGCCGTGCAAGAGCAGCAGAATCATTGGTGATTTTTATTTCTATTCAAAATGAAAAATGTTATTTCCTGATGAACTCTTAACAGGAATTTTATAAAAGAAGCAGAACCATTGTGCATGTCCACTGGTAGTTCACTCATAGGAACAGTGTTTTGTAGTTCCTTGTTATCCTTGTATTGTTATCGTTCATAGAAGTCCCTGACAGCCTCTCAGAAAGCATGACAATACAAAGGAGAAAAGAAAGAAAGAAATAGCTGTATTAAATTTGTCTACCCTTTAAATACAGTTGCCATTTTCTCCACAATCTGTCACAAAGTAATTGTTTTGCTATCTAGCTGTAGCAAATTTTAACAGCAAGAAACTCATTATTTAAAGGGCTTTAAAATTTCACATTTTATCTCATTCAACAGTAATCTTTCAAATTCTGTTCCTTTATTCTGCTAATACCACTAACTAAATTGCTAGCAACGTACGATTTCTCATTTGGGTTGATGTTCAATGCTGAAGCAAGCTGTAGTCCAACATACTCTCATTTTTGTTTTTGTGGTATTTTTAGCACAATATTCTTGAATACTCTTCATATAAATTGTCTCAGGGAGCTGAGCTATCTGTGAAGGAAGGAGAGAACAAAAAGTCCACTTGTTTAGGTACAGGCCTATGTTTAGAAGCTAACTTTTCTGCACTCAGGTTTGAAAACTTATGTATTTTAGTGTATGCATACTTCACCTGGGAAGTTTGCATTGCTCTGGAACGAATCTAGAAATCGGTGGGTGGGTGGCACATTGCTGAGGCAATAGACTAGCTTTTTCCCTTGTATGTCACAGTAAGACAATAACCACCATTAATTCTGCCTGTTCTTATGTTTTCAAATTCTGAAATAAATCGCTAGTGATTTTATGACATGTGTAGTGTTATATGTCTTTAAGTCCATCTGGGAAAAAAAAAAAAAAAAAAAAAAAAGACTGAAGTTATAGTTTAATGTGTGGGGATCTGTATAGTGCTGAAAAGCACAAATACTGCCCTCAAATCTTGATTGAATATGTGTAACTATTTTCTTTAATATTTTATGCAGCTATAAAAAAACCCACTTATCCACCTCTACATCTATCTTGTATTCTGTCTGGCTTGGTGGGGGTTACAATCAATGTATCTTAAAAAAAAAAAAAATATCCTTGATTTCCAGTTTAAGTCTCAGAATTATTAGAATTATATTAGTTAAATGACATTTAGTACTTGGACATTTTTCTAAATGTCATCTTCTAGCTTCTGACGAGAGTGAATAATTCTCTTTACCAAACAGCATAAGATTTCTGGCACAATTTTCTATACCGTTGTATGCAATATACAATTTTGTATATTCTATATGTATCTTATTTATAAAGCAATTTAGTAACCTCAAAATAATTTTCTCATTAAGCATTCACATGACTAAGGTTAACATGTAATCGACCTTTGCCATTTTTTTATTTGATGCAGTTATATGTATCTGTATTTTTAATGTCATCAGTATGCCTTAATAACAAATACTAAAACCAGTTCAAGTCATTAAATTTGTATTAAGGCATCTTGTACTGTGGTTTATCATTAGAAAGATCAGGGGGGTTTAGATGTTGAGGGCTTCATACCTTTTCTTATCATTAGGTGTATGTTACTGTCTCAGTGAAAAAACTCATATTAAGATTTCAACCTCCCCTCCTTCCTCCCTGCTGGTAATGAATGGATCCTTTTAAATACTCAATATCAGTTCACTGAAGACGGAATAAGTTTCTGAAACATGCTACTCATAAGGATGTAAACGCATTTTGCAGCTTAAAGGGAGCACACAGAACTTAGTTCATCGGAGTTATTTTTCTTCTTTTAAGTGAAATCATAGTTTGATTTTAGCTGGTTTAGGGTTGGGAGTTGTGTACTGAATTTTTCTGAGGAAAAAAAAATATTTAAAATAAATAACATTGTTATCAGAATAGGCTGACCTACCCAAGCCTGTGGCAGGGGGGCAGCCAGAAAAGCATGGGGATAACACTTATACCCACCATAGGACAAATTAACATCCTAGGACATCATCCTAGTGACGGTTAAAGCTATTAATCAAAGGTGATAACCTTGTGCCTTTTCTTCTGGGTTCAGAAAGATGAGTCCGTATGCTGTAGCCTTTGTATGGCAAATGAGATACAAATGCCCTTTGCTGAAAGGAACTAGTTTTTATCCAGATTTATCTAAGCCATCTGAAGGAGTTTGTCAACTTAATTGGAGAAAAAACAAATTATCAATAAGGCGTCATTTACTTAAGCCCTAACCTTGCTAGGATGTATGTTCTGGTAATGTTTAGCTGCTCTAATAGGTGATTGTTCATGTAGTTTACACTTAGGCGGTGTACATTTTGAACATGCATGTGTAATGTAGCTACAAAACCTTAGGCAAAATATGCTGCAGTATCAGCCCTTCAAGGTGACTTTCTTTCACGCTTTGGTGCTTCTTGCATTTCCATTCATCTATGTGCCATATCTTGCTTCATATCCAGCTGGATTACACAGAAATTGATCGTGATTTTTAAGATAGAGCCAAAACTCCCAGGAGATCGCCTTTATGCAAATCACATTCTCTAGAGGAGTGAATAGATGCTTAGAATAAAGGAAAAGTGGATAATTACCTGTTGGGTGGTAAATAATCATATGCCTAAAAGAAGACAGAAAAATAAGCACTGCGTGTGTTTGTCTTTGATATTTATGCCTTTGATATAATTTAGAATTCTTGGTATAGTACTTAATATTTAGAGACAAAATGTCATTTTACAGACAGAAGAATAATTTAATCCGGTTGTATTTTCTTGCTCTATTGCTCATCTTGCAATTGTTTTCCAAACCTATTTTTATGTAAGATATCTGTAAATGTGTGTGTGTTTGTTTTAGGGAGTTTGGTGGTGGTTTTGGTTTTTAAGAAACTTATATTCATTGCAAACTTAAAGCCATATGAGATGGGAAAATCCTGCCTGTCAGACAACAGTTGTTCTGGGTTTCTTTTGGTTTTTTGGTTGGTTGGGGTTGGTTTGGTGTTTGGGTTTTTTGTTTGTTTGAGTTGGTTTGGTGTGGGGTTTTTTTTGGAGGGGGGTTTGATTTGTGTTCTGGGTTTTTTTAAGAGGCAAAGGCACTCACAAAATTAATTTAAAAAACTTAAGAACAATTTTAATTATCAAATTATAAATACTATATATACAAACTGACTCTACCTCTAATGAAAAAAGCAAAAGGAAAATTAATTTCTCTTGTTACAAAGGGACAATACAGGGTTTTGTATACATAAATTGTACACGTAATACTTGAATGATAGAATTTAGAATTTGAGGCATGATTTCAAATAGATGCTTTGGAGTATGTGTGTAAATTGTAGTCTCAAAGGAAATACTGTTGCTCTTTCCACCAACAGATCTTTGAGAGTAATGTGTGTATGTGTGATGAGTAGCAGTATCACAAGGTGCAAATGGCAGTGAAATGTTTAGGATGGGTTGACTGATTTTATCAGTTTGCAGTGAAAAAATATAGGACTGAGTTCTGAAAAATGTTGTCAGTTGCTTAACACATGTTCATATCTCTCTATATATGCCAAATACATGTGTACATGCATATATATATATTCCTAGTTTGATTACTTTGATTTTAGGAGGATTATTCCTATGCTTCAAATTAAGCAAACATTATTCTTTTCAGGACCAGAATCCTGTCTGCTTTTTACAGGAGCTTATTAATAAAATATTTATGAATACAAATTCTAGTCATCTGTATAAGTTCTAAACAAATCTTTGAAGCTGTAAGAATTGTACTGTCGTGTTTTACTGTTTGTTTGCTACTATTCCTAGGTGCTTTTTGTTTTTTGTTTGTTTAATGACAACCACAAACTTGTTTTTCTCTGTAGAAAAAAAAAAAAAAAAAGGTAATTATTTATGAACTAATTATACAGGTTGTCTTTCACATAGATGAATATATTTTTAAAAGAATATTAAATGCAGTATTGTCTCTATTTTGCAAGATACCAGAAATGGTGTTTATTGGTGTTTCAGAATAATTCCCTGAGCACAAAGAGTCGCTACAGTAAAAATTGAGCAGCTTGCTTTCTGTAAATCATCAGCTTGTGGAACCCTTGCTCATATTGATAAACACTTTACAGATAATTACATTCTAATAATCTGCTAATTAATGGGAAGAAACTAATAGGGCCCCAAACTTCCAGTTCTTTTGGAACAGTTGAAATAAATGTTAATAGGTATCTCAGTGATGAAATCGTTGACAGAAAATTACAAATAAGTTATGATAGATAACTACTTTAATCCACAATATAATGTACCTGTAATGAAATGAGATGTGTAGGATTATTTTTAATTTATTTTTCATAAATATTCACTAAACATTGAAGAAAACTATATTCAAGAAAGGGAGCTTCATGCTGCACTGTGTGACTTAAATATATCTGAGGACCACCTTCTCTGACATACAGCTAGAATTGCATGTGTCTGGGTCAGTCAGTCAGACCACTGCTGACACGTACCATATAATTTTTCGAAAGCTCTTTGAGCACCAAAGTTATTGTTCCTCATTTCTCCAGTTTTAGCCTCACCTTCTCGTATCTTATGCGTTCTATACATACCTCTTACCAACATTCAGTGCCCCTCTCTGTAGGATTCTGTTTAAGTTTTTACATTCTAATCCTGTAGTTTTACGAACATTTTTACTGGAGGAAACACAGTAATTAAAAATATGGTCCCTCTTTTCTGGATCTCCATCAACTGATCTAAAAGGGTGCAGCCTTGAAATCTGTCTGCAGTGTGTTTTTTCTTTTCTACAGTAGTTATCGCTTCGTTTCCTATGAGGGAGCAAAGATGTGATAAGATAAAAGAAATGAAGCTTCAAGTTATCTTTTTAATCCTCATTCCTGAGATTACTTTTAAAGAAGGTGTTTTTTCTCATATCTCAAGGGATGTTTCAGTGTAACTTTTACTAAAAATTTATTTTAGAAAACATGTTGTTTGTAGAGATTTCAAAAATAAGACTAACAAAAATTCATATCACAGTTGATAGTTATGCAGAATAATACAAGTGTAATACATTTTAGTCAAACCTTGGTTCTCTAAAGAGAAACAGCAAAATATCTCCACTGCTTTTTCCTAGCAATGTCTTATGTAAACTTAGTCTTTCACTCTTCTATCTTAAGATCAGCTAAAGTAATATTTTGTCACTACAAAGGTTATCTGTTACTCCATCAGTTAGCTCGTTAGAAGCAGCATTAATCTTATCCTATGTGTTTGAATATTTCATAGGAATTTCATGGGTATCTTATCTAAAAATTATGTGTATTAACCAAAAAGGTCCATTATAAAATGGGAATGGTTAGAATCACAAGCATCAAAATTATGTATCAGTAGCTTTAGACTGGAAAAGGTTAGATTAGACAGTTGATATACGGAACAACTGTACCTTGTAAAGAAAGATCTCATAATATAGAGAAAAATATCAAGGTAAAAGCTGACAAAAATATGGAATTAAGGGCCAAGCAGGCATTCAAAAAACCCCAAGTAAAGAAACTCCTTAATATCTGGAGAGAAACTCTGCTCAGTTTGAGACTTTACAGGTATTTTCCTTCTTGGAAGCAACTATTTTAAAAAAAAAAAGTCTATATTATTTTAAAGTGAGCTATGCTTTAGCCACTTCTACAAGTGTAAAGTAGACTTTTGATCCATTGGTTCTATCAGTTATATACTGTCAAATTCTGTGTGACTGTTTCAAAGCATAATTTACTGTTTTGAATGTTTAGAGTTCAGCCATGATTTATCACGTTTGTCTTGTTACTTGAAGAGCGACACACAAAAACAAACTTTCTCACCTGAAAAAGAAAATGAACATGTCTTTTTGTCTTATCAGGACGTCTTGCCCAAGACTGCTAATGCTAAATCTTATCCTTTCTAAATTTATACCTTCCCTCTTAAACATTTCAAACTGCACTATTACAGAGCTATAAAATTCTCTTACAAGATTCTTATTCTTTAAGAAGTCATTTGCTAGGTTTTTTGGGGGGTTGTTTTGGGTTTTTTTTGATTTTTTTGGTTTTGTAGTTGTAATTAAAAATTAGTAATAATACTAATTTTCATTTATCCAATATTTTATATTCAAAATATACAAATACAGTGGGCCATTTCTTTAATGGAATATTAGTATTTCTTTGCAGCAGTTTCCTAAAATACCTTCAGTCTGTTTAAATAGAAACATATCCTTTATCAAAAAGGAGTATCATGACATGGCAGCATGTGTGACTGGAGATTAAAACAATATCAGGAAAAATTATAGGAAGTGTTATTGTCATATTACAATGCAGGAAAAAGCACATAAAGGAATTCAAAATTGCTAGCAAAACTGATGATTAACAGTGGTTCAGAAGCAAAAATTAACATTATTTTATAATTATAGTATCTTTTCTCATATGTCTCTAAAATTGCGATTTGTAATGTGTATGAAGAAATGGCAACTGTAAACTTTATCTGAAATTTAGAGCTTGATGAAATTGGTTTTGTTGTCTGTTTGGTTCTCTATTAAGGCGGCATACTTGCTTTATACTTCTGTCAACTGCACCATTATCCTTCCATAATGAAAGGTTATCTTTAAGTAATCTCAGGAAGATTATTTTGAACTTTAGAATAATGCTTACTTTTAAGAGCCTCGTTCTTTCCAGTTTTGTTTCATTCGGTGTTTTGTAATCTTCTTTTCTATTTCTTGTTGACTTTGTGCTTAATCCTGTATACAAAATGAAGCTCGCTCTTTCTTTCTCTTTCTTAAAGTTTCTCTGTTAAAAATATAATTGTCTTTTAATGAAGCATCTTTAAACAAAAACCGGGAAGACTGGACGTAAATAAGGTCACCTTCTACAGGGCATTTTTTTTATCATTTTTCTCACCTTCAGAACAGTCTTAAGTGCGTTTTTATAAGCATGTTGGGAAAACTGTGGGCAACTTGGAGGTGTCTTCTGTGCCAGGAGGAAGTCATCCTCACCAAATGTAAGTTCATTACCTCCTTGCTAGAATCATTTCTGCAGTCTGACTAATCAGTATGTGAAGACAGAACAGCTGAATACATAAACCAGATGATGGAAGCGGAGGCGGGGGCAGCACTAGGGATACAGTCAGGGGTAGCAAAAAAGCTCATCACTGCCCTGTCTCCTATAGTGTCATGGTGGAGCTGATCCATGCCGAAAGAGGCATCATCTGCATGTGAACATTTCTATGATGGCTTGTATGAAATGGTGAGCAAGAGTTCTGAGGGTTGTTGCGCTTTTTCCTTCCTGCTAACACGCTGAGAAAGCCAGCTTATTAATGATCCTTCCCCTTATGGGGAGCTCAAAAGTGACAGGAATTTGCGAGATGCATTTGGATGCTAGAGAACAAACAGAACTCCTAGGTGCGTAATGTAAGCAGCAAGCGGATTTTGTTTTTCAGACATGCATGCTATTAAACACCAACTGATTTTGTTATTTTTAAATGATTTTATAAATCGTTGCAATGTCTTGCCTGAGACTTCCTTTGTGTTTTGAAGCAAGCGCCCCTCCCAGCTCATCATGTACAGCATTTTGAATCTTTGGCTGTTGTTACGAGAGGTCACAAGCTGCTGTAGAAATCCAGGAGAGAGACTAAGGCAGCAGCCTGTGAGTGAAAATGCCTGGGGTTTGTATCAGTACATTGCAAACAGTCCAACAAATTTAGCAAAGATTTAGCAAAACTGACAAGTTGACTGTAGATAAGTTTTATATTTTGTAATTATAGAGTACATAAGATAGTCTTTTAAGAGGGTTGGTTGAGAGGCTGTGTGAGTTGTATTGTTAGCTGATGATTCTTGGGTGTTGAGTTAAAAGGTCAGGAGGCCACTCAACTCCCTTAGGAAAACAGTCATACACAGTTTCAATTGTGAAATGAAACTACTTTTAACTTGTTCGCTGAGGTACTCTGAGTTTAAAACATAAAACGGCTGTATTTAGCTAAACACGTCGTGTATGAAATCTGTCTGACACTGCTTTCCACTTTTATCAGAATTAATGACTTCCTAACCCAAGTAACGTAGACAAATTGTTGACATAGATTTTTACAAGTGCATTTTCTGGCAAGCTTTCTGATCAGCTTGTGGGGTAGACTTCAGTCTGAAATTCCTATTTTTATATATGTTCTTCAGCAACATTTTTATTTTCTCAGTTTTTCATCATTTTTTGAGCATGTAATTTTAAACTTTGTATTTACTATATAGTATGGATGTTGCCCTCCTGTATTTGGAGGTAGTGTCCTTTCACTATATTAAAAAGGCTGTCTTTATGTGTTAGGTCTGTCTTTTTTTAAGTTTTGTTGATTCCAGGGAGTAAATGGAAGACTGAATTGATTCAATGGAATAAGTTTTGGCACGCAGGAATCATTAATAAATAATATGGTATTGTAGTAAGAAAAGAAAAAGGCCAAAGAGAATAGGTTGAACCAGGAGAGTTACCACATAACAACCCATTAGATGAATTCAATTAAAGTTGCTTAATATATATATATAT
>KL280133.1:6077-16181 GCA_000699545.1 Podiceps cristatus | reverse complement strand
GGTGTCATCGGCAAACTTGCTGAGGGTGCAAATGTCTTACCCGACTCCCTGGCTAGTCCTGTTTGATGTTTGTCAGCAATTGCACACTGGCCTAGAGAACCCCACAACGTTCACACAACGCCGGCTCACTGAGTGCTGCACCCCAGGTACTCAGGTCCCTGTGACCTGCATCCACCCAACACTCACAGGTAACCGTGAGCTGACCTCGCTCCAGTGCCTGCACTCAGACTCCCAAACACATGCATGCACACAGAGTCCCTCTTCCAGGGAAACAGGAGGAAATGGAGTTTAATGAGAAGCCAGGACCGATGGCAGACAGCAGGCACAGGGCACGACCAGACAAGCGTACTGACCTGCTAGCCGGTCAGCTGTTCACCCAACCAACCCCTGTTATCCCTTGTTCCCTCTATTTTCCTGCATTTGTTCCTCCTCAGTCAAGCCCAATCCCTGCCTTTCTCTGCCTTTGGTTCCTCCCTAAACATCCTATAATAAGTTTGGTGCAATCCCCAAATGTTCTTTTCCCCTTAATGAGCCCATACCCCCTGGCAGTGACCCCCTAGTCTGTAGGTGATCTCAGGACTTTCCCAGTAGTGAAGCCTCACGGCAAAGAAGACTAAAATCATCCAGGGCTGCAGTAGGATGAGTGTTGCCAGCATGTTGAGGAGAGGTGATCTTTCACTTCTGCTGAGCACTGGCGATGCCACAAACGGAGTGCTGGGTCCAGTTCTGGGTTTCCACATATGAGAGAGACATGAACATACTGGTGAGTCCAGCAAAAGTCCACAAAGACGGTGAAGAAACCGGAGCATCTTCCATATGAGGAGAAGCTGAGAGAGCTGGGACTGCTCAACCTGGAGATGTGGAGAATCAGAGGGGATCTTATCAGTCTGTATGAATACCTGATGGCAGGGAATGAAGAAGAGGAACCAGACCTTTCACTGCAGACAGCACAAGAGACAATGGGCACAAATTAAAAACCAGGACACACTTGCACACAAGAAAACACTTCTTTACTGTGTGGGTGGCCAAAAACTGAAATCAGCTGCCTGGTGATGCTGTGAAATCACCCAGAGAGGCTGTGGAATCTCCCTCCACGGAGGTATTCAAAACCCAGCTGGACACAGTCACAGATAGCGTTGTCTAGCTGACTCATCTTGAGCTGGAAGTTGAACTGGATATCAAGAAGTCCCTTTCAACCTAAATAATTCTGTGATTCTGTGAAATGAGTCTTTATCCTCAAAATCTAACACTTTTAAATAATAATGTCCAGTTTCTTAATGCAGAAAAGTTTTACAAACCTCAGAATTCCATTTTCATAATCCAAGGGATTTTAAATATTGTGGAACTTACACAATGCAGGTTCATTCCTTTTACAGTACTGCTGAGATGTACAAATCAGTGTACTTTACACTTTCAGTACATATTCCTCTTGGAGAGTCTACATTCTCTGTGCCGATATGGATTTGTATGTATGTATATATTTTAGGAAAAGAACACATGGTTGAAGTAGAGCAAAATAGAAGAAAAGGTGATAGATTATTTTCAAGAATGGAACTTTCACTAATATCCTTCCAGAATCACCATAGCAGGAAAGAAAATGTAAACAGGGACACAAATAACTGAAGAAGGGGAAATGCTTACTTGACTGCTTCATACCAGCAACATCTCAAGAATACACTAAACTTTCAGTAATCTAAAAACCCTACCAGCTTTCTTTTAAAATTATTTCTGAACAATTGGTGTTGGTCACTTGAGTAGTATTACACCCTTCATTAATATGAGCTGGCCTCACAAGAGCTGGCCTTATACTTACCAGGTAAACCCAGCAGATATACTGCTGAGTGGATTGCAATGTGAAGTAAACAAGTTAAGCTAAATCTGCCACTGGTGAAGTGGTTCATGCAAAATATTGATAAAAAATGTGAAACTGTAACAATTTTCATTATATTAACTAATTTCAAGTGATATGTAAGGAAACTTTTTTCCTTTTGTAGTCAGTCTAATTCAACATGAATTCTCTACTGTATTCTGCTTGGAGGAATCATGATAAATGCATGATCACAATAGATTAGTATGAATGCTTCAGCCTAATGGATGTATAATCCATGAACCATGTATCTTTGAGATATCATGATCTTGGAAAAGTTAGATATTAATGGTACCAGGGGAGCTATTATGATTTAGTTTGCTAAAAAGAGCATCCAGATTAATCAGATTCAAGGCCATTCTACTGTAAAGAGAGACTTATACTTGAGTTAATATGATACTTGAACTGCCTCCATGTAAATTTAATTTGGAATATTGTGGCATATTGGGGAGGTGTATTAAAGGAGGCTTTAGGTATATAAGCATGAAGAGAATGGTTACATACTTTGTATTTTTTAGTTAAAATCACATGTGATAGGAGGATGAAAGCTGAGTATGACCCATTTATAACTTAATTCAATTACTATTTTGACTTTTATTCTTTTTCTTACTGCTTTAAACCATGGTTTGGGAAGTACGTAACGTTTTGTCAGCAAGGCAACATTTTATAAATACCACTATAGATTAAAAATTCATATAATGCATTTAATAACTGATTTGCAAACAGTCAAAGACATGCTTTGTATAAAACCCCTTGCATTACATCAACTGTGCAAGAGACTGATTTCTGGAAAAGGGCTATAAAACCCTGCAATTATAATCAGGTTATGAATGATGTTCTCACTTAATTACAAATCCTGATTAGGGTCTTCTATGCTAGATTCTCTTTAATATTAAGATTAAATAATGAGCTCCATAACAGCTATCCAGTTTGCCTGACCTTTATATAACACTGGGTCAGATATCAGCGTATTGTAAGTGTGCCTTTTATGAGACTGTTAGCTCAATCTATGCGTTGACTGTATTTGAATTCCATTAATACATCTGCTGCCAGAACACAGTCTAATAAAATAAAAGATGAGCAGAGACTGGCAAAAATAAGGCTATTTTCTCAGTCTTATGACCTAGAAAAGTATCCTAAGGGAAGACAACTAAGTAAATTAGGGAATTTTCAGACATATGCCTAGGAAGGCTACTCAGAGTCAGAGATGCTTGAATTTCACGCCAAGTAAGGAGGTAGTGCAGAAAAGTGTAATTATTCATCTATAACAATCCTCCTTATAATTAAAATCTATTTTTCATCTGCTTAAATTTATTGGTTTAATTTTAAGATTCATAAATTTATACATTTTATGAAACCAAAAAAGTTAATACTGTAATGTATCTACTGGAAAAATATTCTCGAGTATTTTATGAGCATTCATAGAATGATGTAAAGAAATAAAATATTGGAGAAAAGCATATACACTAGTTGTGTTGTTTTAAACAACATTCCATGATAAAGCTGAGTTTGCAAAACAGAATTGCCAGGTCATGGGTAGGTAACCACTGGCAACAAAGTTTAAACAAGCTCTGCCTGAGAAGTGGTAGCACTTAATAACATGGAAATATTAAAAACAGTGAGTATAGGGCATTATTCTGCAGAAAATGTAATGTTTTTAGGTGCAAAATAATCTGCAGTATTCCAACCTAAATCTCCAATAATTCTTTTCAAATGCTACTACCAGGTTTTCTAGAAATTAAGATTGTTCTTGCTGATTTTCTTAAGATTCTCTAGTTTTGGCTTTTCCCTTTTTCAGAAAGAAGCAGTGATTAAGAAGTCTATTTGGGAAGTCTGGCCAGCAAATAGGAAAGGTAACAAGTCACTGAGCTTCATTTCCCATTAAGTACTATTCAAATACATTCAGAACTGCAACTGATTATTTTTGCCTGTTCATTTTCAACAGAAATGAAAATATTTAGTTTAAATGTGTTCAGTGTTTTCAACAAAAAAAAAATACAACTATAGTTTTTTCATGATAACTGGAATTTTTTAAAAAAAAAAAAAAAAAACAAAAAAAAAACCTCATTTGTCAAAGAGCTGTAAACCAGCCATAGCATTAAAATCTTGATGTTAAAAGAATTAGATTCTCAAGGTCCTACTGCAGAAAGTGAGATAAACCAAGTAATTCTCTTAGTATACCTAGCAGTATACAGAAAATGGCCCAAAAGCCAAGCTGCCAAATAAAGACTTGTAAAAACAACATTTATGATAGCAAGACTGGCAGTAGAAAACATAAAGCTGTTTTTCCCATTGATTTAATATTGGTTTAAAACCACTAAAATATGAAAAATTAAAATGTTTTCATCATGACAACCTGTGCCAGCCCTTTTCTTAGGCACTGAATATTCACTGTAACTAAACCTTTTATTTCAAAACATATTTGTGGCTGTAAAACTTTGCAGTGCCTATTGCAATTTTAGCCTGTCGTTCTCAAGATTTATCATCGGATTTTATACCTTAGCCAAGAGGTGTGCTGGAAATCTGATCCTGCTATAAAATTCAGAGAAAAAAAAAAAAAAAAAAAAAAAAGAAAAAAGAAAAGATTGTGTAAACAAACCTCGTACCTCTCTGAATAGTAATACTAATGAGTTAACTTCTGAAGTCTTTACTCTCTTTTGAGTCAGTCCTATTTCAAAATAACCTCCACCATAGTCCCTCAGTAACGATTGTTCTTTATTAAAAAGAATTATGATTTTGTCCTGTATAGTCTTATACCTGGGAATATGTTATCTGACAACTTCTGTTGACACTAGTGAGGTTCCTTTCAGGACTTTCAATATATTTATCCCACTGAAACCTACAAGAATAACCAAATCAGTTAAGTATCTCACTCTGGACATCTGTTTTGTAATTATGTTCTTAACCTTTATAGTAGGTTTTAAGACATTTTTTTGACACTTTACCTGCCTCAGGAAAGCTTAGACAAGCTTGGAGATGTTCAACAGCTTAAGTAAATCTGCAGGTGAATTTAGCGCTACCATGATCTCATTTACAATTTCCAATTTCAGCCCTGCTAGTGTCATCTGTGCAACTTATAGAAAAGAACAATGGCAAAGATGCCACTGTAACTTACCTGACTCTGGTTTATCCATGCAAATGGAAACCATTTAACAGAAGTAAACCTTAAGAAAAAATGCTAATGCAAAGAAATAATTTATTTAGGATATTTTATCCTCATCTTTAGCCCCCATTGCTTACAGAGTTTTCTCCTTTGTTTTATACAGTTTTCCTATCACAAAGTCAGCATGCATATAGTGTTGAATTACTTTGCACATATACATTAGTTCCCATCCTCCTCTTACGGGTCGTGTAGACCATGTGGCACATCCTACATAGGTCAGCCCAGTGACTCACCGGTATGAACCTGTTCTAAAAAAAGAGGGGAAGCAGGAAGAGAGACCCTTGTATTCAGGTAACACAATCTTCAAGTCATCTCCGTTCTTCTCACAAGTGAAGATGAAGATGAATAAGACCTCCTGTGGACCACAATATTATCAGAACATCTAACTAGATGACTGAAAGTACAAAGAGATCCTTGAAACTCCGAAGGGGTCAATATCCTTTATGAGTGAATTGATGAAGTAGGTGCCTTACCGTGACAAAAACACGGTGTGAGCTTTGAGCACAAACTGAATAAGATATCTAGATAATCTGGGAAAAGCTAAATGCTATGATGTTGAAACTCATTGCAAATAAGATACAACAGAGTCTTCATAATTAGCAATCACAGTGGCACCAGAATCAAGTACAAAACCAGAAGAATGACTATTTGTTTTAAAACAACCTTGCTTAATCATCCTATGATCGCTCAAAGAATGATGAGACCTTTTAGAAAATCATTAGCAGTGCTGTCTTGGCCAGCACCTTAATTAGACTTTCTATGAACTTGGGAATTTCGGTAAAGGTGACATTTGCATCAAAGAATTTTCCCTTTTGTTTTTCAATGTATGATCATTTAAGAGAATACAGTCATTTATGCTGGCATTAAGGGCTTTTCATTCTTCTCCAGGTTCCAGGTATCATTCATGCAAATTAATTCATGCAGCCATTAAAAAACCTATTAATCTCTTTAATATCCAAGAGCTAAGCAACTTAATCATTTTTACCTTTTGCTATGTTATAAGAACTTGCCAGTTTTCTTGCTATTAACCTACCAATTTTATGATTGCATTGAGGTAAAGCCAGTTTTTCCACTGAAAAAAGACAAGGGTGACACAGATAAGTTAAATAATTTCCTTCTTAAGTTATTGATCTTTAATTTGAGGTCTACTTAAGTTATGACATTCTTTTTTCCTTCTTGCTGTAAATGACATTTCTGTCATTGCGCTTCCAATACGGAATCTTCATATAAAATAACAGCCTTATATGAAAGGAGTTTAGTTTTAAAAAGAAATTCCAAGCATTAGAATAGAATGGAAATATGTTTCCTTCTTCATATGTTCTGATGGAAATAAATCATTATTTTGATGAGAATTATCTGGATGAAAGGGGAAAAAATATTAAACATAGATTACATCTGGAGAGAAAAGTCAGACACAGAAAACATCAAAATTTTCAAAAATGTTTGTCATCTTAGATTTCTTCTCTGTCTTGTCCTTTTTTAATGCTTTAATAAGAATAATGCACCACTCTATGTATGTGAACAGCACAGCTCTGTTGCATGGAAGAGATTACAAGTGTCTCTGTAAATAAGGCCTCATTTATTTAAGTACTTAAATACAAATTTAGGAACTTTTCTTTGGGCATAGATTTTTAAAAATACTGGTTCAAATAAAACACTGTTCTCTCATGGTAGGTGACTGGCTACATTCTCTGGGATATTATGGAGGCTTCCTGATTATGAGTTCATAATACCATTGAAGTTTCACTGGGCACAGAGGAAAGCATTACCTGAAATACATAAAGAAAGACGTAATGGGTTATACATATATTAACTAGTGACATACTGCTTCAGTACAGCACAATATGAACTTGAAGTAACTATGTTTATCGTCACAGGAAGACTCATTTAACATACCATCCCCTGCCCCTTTCTTAGTAGGTTACGATAGATGAAGATTGCTTCTCAATGATGTCTCTATAAAAGGTATAGAAAATAACTTTAATATGATGATAAACCTCCTGCCAATGCCCAGCATGCTTTTTCTGTCCTTAGGGCTGCTTAACAAGGCTACTGAACTCCTACATTTCCCAGGAGGAGGCTGGTTCAATATATCCAGACATACCAGTTTAACACAGAAATGGTGAGTGATTCACAACTCTACAGAACATCCCATTCAAATAAAATATCAAGAAGGCAACTGAATGTATCATTGGCATAGGAAGGGTAAAGCCAAAATTGTTAATGAGGTTCACTCTGAAGTCCTGAAGTTATAGTATCTAACACAGACTAAGAATGAATATTTGCCCTTTTTATACTCCTCTCACCAATATGGTATTTCCACATGAATGGAGTGACGGGATTTTATTCAGTTACACTAACATCACTAACAGTACAAGGCAAACAGTGTAGCATCAGCCTGCAAAAATAGCAGCCCAGATAATTTCACAGAGATTACGGGTTTTTTTCTGGTTTTGGTTTTGGTTTTCGTCTTTTTTGTGGGAGGTCTTGCATAATCCTGTTGTGATGTTTGAATGTTTATCCTCAAAACCTTCCTCTCTGCTCCTACTCTCTACCTACCCTGATCCATCTCAAGAGACAGAAACACACATCCTCCATAATTTGGCAGTTTGAAGAATGGAGATACAGAGGCATAGCAATTTGCCAAGGGTCAAATATGATACCTGCAGTGGAGCAAAGAATCATATCCAGGTCTCCTTGGAGCCAGACTAATGAGATAAACAGTGAACTAGGCCTCCTCTCTACACATTTTCCATAGAGAAGTTTCAAGTGACTTGTTTTTTCAGTGCCAGAATCATTCTAGCATAAAAATACAAAATCGTTCAGCACCAACAGTCTTGCTAAGGTGACTAATAATAATACAAATAAGAATAGGACAAAATGGATACATATACATATTTATATATACACACACATAAACACACACATAAGAAGACAAAGAAGATGTGTTTATTTAAAGAAAATACTGTTAAACAGAGAAGTAAGCTAATGCTTTTGAGACATTAATTCAAATAAAGGTACATGTAAAATAAGATTTAGCCTCATAACTTCAGGCCAGGAAATATTAATAAATTGCATGCATGTTGATTTAAATCTGTATGTAACTTGAATGGAAAAAGAATGCTTGGGGTTTGTTATGTTTTTTAATAACGAGTTAATTCATTTACACATGTGAGTGAAATCTCAATACAGTAGCATAAAAAAAATAAAAATTAAATTTTGGATTCTGAGCTCCAAAATATATCAAACTTTCAATTGGCAATTGCTTTCTCACCTTCCAACAACTATAAAAATTTTATGGCATATTTGATGTAACTGAGTGTGGCAGAGCCAAATATTTTGATTTACGGTAATTCCAGTGCTGTTAACCTGTTCAGCATAGCAAAACAGATTGCTTAAAAAAAAAAAAAAAAAAAAAAAAAAAAAGAGAGAGAGAGAGAGAGAAAGAGCAATAAATCAGAAAAGAACATAAAGGTAAAATTCTATGTGTAGTAAAGGTCTCCCGTGAAATGTTGCTTAAGCCACTAAAGCAAGTGTCATGTCTGGTTAAATAAATGGGGAATGGCTTTTAAGGTTTCTTTTCCAAATGATCCCAAGATTGCAGTGAGACCATTACCTAAGTCCTCTAGGTTTGTTTAATCATAGCCTAAGAATCTGATTCAGAGTCCCTTGAAACTAATAATAAGAAAAAAACTGATTTCTTTAGCCTCTAGATCTAGGTCAGGATCTTAATATTAACAATGATTCCATTCCACTATTGGTGACTTTATTATTGGTAATTTCCATATATGTTGACATACTTTGTCGAATTTTTCATAACCTATTGAAGTATCTCTGCCATGACATTTAATTCTGAAGAAATTAAGAGTGAATGCTAACTTTTTGGTTGTCACCATGGCACTACCATTAAGCCTTTAAGATAGACAGAGAAACAAAAGAAAAGTCAAACTTTCTCATCAGCTTTTTTCCCTGGAACAATTCAAGAGAGAAAAATGTCACCACAGTTAATAATGTAAAGTCTCTGAGTGGCCTGAAGCAAAAGCACCTGTCAGAATTGCAATCACAAAAAGAAAGGGTCACGAGAAGGACAAATGCTGTATACAGTTGTATAGCAGTTATTTGAAAATCAGGTTCAAATATGCTGCAATTTCACTGTTATACAAATAAATCAAGGATTTAAAAAAAAAAAAAACAAAAAAAAAAAAAAACATGGAAATAAAGAATATCACTATGGATATGAAGTCAGTGGGACTTGAATTGAAAATCATTACACAGTAGGCAAGCTACATTGCTGAATGCCCAGGCGCATATTAAATTTGTGATTAAACATGAGTTAAACCAAAGAAAAAATGCTTGTGGAGTTTTAAACTCCCATGGCAAGGGATTAGATTGTTTTCCTACATTTTATTGCCAACCTACCTAATGGATTTACTCTCCTCTGTTGTGAAGTTAGAAAGACCAAAAGGGGAAGATGCTTTCAGCAGTAAGAGAAGAATGTTGAACAAAAAGCTTC
The DNA here is from genome assembly GCA_000699545.1 of Podiceps cristatus. NCBI lineage: Eukaryota > Metazoa > Chordata > Aves > Podicipediformes > Podicipedidae > Podiceps > Podiceps cristatus. Next base: position 6,638 of record KL280133.1, on the reverse strand, counting down.
TCCCTCTCCACAAAAATTCAAAATTCCACATTGACTACTTGCGAATAAAGGAATTTACTAAATGGAAAATGTTGGTTTATTATAGCACTGGAAGGAAACTGTCATTTTAGTTTCCTTCTTTCAGCCAGAACTCAGCACTCACACAAACATACACAGCACCAAGAGCACCAACAGCTTCATCCTACTCCTCTCTCTGACATGGGATTAGTGGGACAGGGGGTGGGACGGGGAGAGGGAGGGCAGAGGGAGAGAGAGAGATGTACAATGTGGGGTTTTGCTGGCTTGGACGGTCCGCCCAGCACCTGCCCCAGGATCCCAGTCACCCTGATGGGTGTCACAGCTGGACACCGGGGCTGAGGCTCTCCTGGGGCAGAGGACCCAACAGGGTGCCCTTCCTCCAAGTCCTTAAGTTCTCCAGGGTGGAAAGACCAGGGGACAAGGACACCCACCCTGTGACAAACAGGCTCACCTGAGGCACAGATCCCAGCTCTTCCTCAGACTCTGTACATCTGTTAGCTGACAAAGAACTGAAAAATGGAAGCAATTTTGTCAAGTAAGTAC
>KL280132.1:454-14886 GCA_000699545.1 Podiceps cristatus | reverse complement strand
TATATATATATATATATAAAAAGGATAAGGTGACAGAGGGCACTTCAGGCCTCTTCTGCCGTGGGCAGATGACATTCCCACACACCATGCTGAAGATGCCTCTCACTTGATCGGTGACTAGCTCATGACACCTGTCCTGTTGTGAAGTGCTGAATGATGCTCCTCTCTGGGGAGGGACATGCTCCTCTCTGGGGAGGGACATGCTCCCTGCCACTCTATGCCCTTCTCTGGGAGCACTGGTGGTGCCACAGAGAGTCATCTTGGCTGAGTTTCCTGCACTGCCAGGAACTGTGGACGTGAACTGGTGGGGACTCCAGGAAGAGAAGGAGAAGGAGAGAGAGGGCTGGTGGAGAAAAGAGCAACCCGGCCCTTGGAGAACCAGCATGTCCATTTATTGTGCAGGCTGCAGAAGGAGGGAAAGAAAAGCCACTAGTGTTGTTGGGGATGAAGAATAAATGATGTGTCTATGATGCTGAAATGCCAGAGCATTGCCAGAGAGTGTCAACTAAAGCTTCTTTGATTTCTTTCACTAGAGCAGTCAGCGTGTCATACACGTCTACAGTTTTGTTCATGTAATTTCCTAGGTAAAATTGTGCTCATCGATCTAGTCCAGGAGTGCAAAGCATTGTCGGTTCATCCCTCCTGTGCTTGCGTTCCTTGTTAAGTGTTCTGCTCTAAAATGTCTTTTTCCACCTTACAGCTGACGGACATGTGCCCTTGGCTCAAGGAAGGGCTCGAATATGTCTTCCGCAAAGCAATGTCATCAGCTTCCACCTTGAAGAAACTGGTTTCAATTCTCTCCAGGTCATCTGTCCCAACTTTTATCTTCATGCACAGCAAGCTGATGTATGTCTCATAGCGACTCTTCTGCAGGGCAAGAGGGAAGGGAAAGAGGGAACAGAGCAGAGAGCCTGGGAACAGGGATGGGCCATGGCATGCATGAAAAGCAGAGGTAATACCATCTGCTACTGCAGGAAAACACATCCTGTATGGTCAGGATCCCACTAATCACACCCAACAAGTATTGTTTAAGCACAGCACAATGTCTGGTCTATGCAAAGCCTGCAAAGACTGATCAACCCATCGTTGAAAGAGTTGAGGAGAAAGGCGAGGATTGTGCTAGACTCTCCGGTTGCTCTTATCAGTCTTGACTGCCGTTATGATTGTATAAGGCGGATACTGGAGGCAAAACTAGACCAACAGATATACTCCTTCCTGATTTAGGAGTTCCCATCAATTGATTCAAATACTTCTGCTTGCTATTGTTTCCATCCAGTTATTCACTTGTTACTGCTAAGCTGTGTCCCCATTGCTCCTCACAAAGCACAGCGTAAATGGCACCACCTCCTCTCTGCCTGGCACCTTTATTCCAAGTCTAGATAGAAGCTCTTTTCATGGACCTGTAAACCCTTGTAAACCTTTTCCCCTAACACCTTGGAGGTAGCCTATAGTCACTTCTTTGTCAGCACAAGGGAACCAGCAGCCAGAAACTGTGGCTTTGGAGGGTCAGGCTGGTGTTACACAAAAGGCTGGTATAGCCCTGGTATGCAGGAGGTGCAACATTTCCATCCTTGGAGATTTCTGAGACTTGGCCACAAAATGACACACTCAACCTGGGCTAATACTGGGAATAATCCAAGCTCCAGCTGGAAGGAGGACTAGAGGTCTCAAGCAGTCCCTTCCCACTGATACCTCTGTGGCATGAATCACTCCTTCTGCTTAGCTCTCACTGGAACAAAATATCCCATTTCTCCCACAATTAAATGCTGCTTAGGCTTTGCAGAGAGTTTAAAATTAGCTACATGCATCCTCAAAAATTCTGTAAACACCTGTAATGGTTGCAGCCAAACAAGACTAATTCTCCCAGGGATTCTCTTACTGTATTCTTAATGTTTCTGGAAAAGACTGATGCACACTGAGAACTGAAGCACTTTCTTACTTGGGACATGAGGAAATGTCAAGATTCATCACAGGAAAGGAAGATTTTCTTTCTCTCATCAGTTTTCCCCTCCTCTGGTTAGAAATCACAGAGGGGAGGAAATTGTTATTTCTTTTTTTAGCTTCAGAGCAAAACAGTGAGGCTTGCTGCTGCCCCAAGACACCCACCCAGCTTGTGAGCCCTCGTCCTTCACTCTCCTTTCATGCTCTCTCAGGCTCACATCCACTCTGGAGTTTTTAGTTCTCCTCAATCCATGGTATCATTTATCACAGTAAAGATGAAAGTTCCTTTACCTCAAATATTAGGTAATGTTCTTTAAGTCTGTATTCCTCAGCCTCTTTTGACTTGAGGCTCTTCTCTACAGGATGTAATTTATGCTCTGCTAATTCGTCTGCAATCTGCTTCATTTTATTTTCATGAGACCTCAGCTGTTCCTCCTGCCAAGAGAAACGTGTCAGATGTTAAAACACAGGAGCACAACACCCAAGTGCACCGCCTGCCTGTTGATGTGGGATCTGCCTCTGCAAGGATGTAAGCTTAGCTACTGTACTGGAGCCAAGGGTGTGCAGCACATCTGCAAATTCATCTGATAAGGAGCATCTGAAACACAGGTATCTGAGTAAGATCAGAACTCATGTATCACAAGTGCCAAGAGTGGATTTCTCTGGCAGCTGAGCTTCTTTAGCATGACAAACAAAATTGTCTGCATCCTTTAACAGCCAGGCAGAACCAGCAATGTCCTGAGCATACATCCCTCATCTTGTTCTTTTTTGAGATAAAGGTACCCTCCCCATCTGGGCTCTGAGAATTTTTGTAGGAGCTGTATCTCTGCCCTGATGTTTCAAGCTGTCCTCCCTTTTGCTGAGGGCCAGTGCCAGTGTGTCCCTACTTTTTGGAGATGCTAAGGCATGTTGGGCTTTCCCTGGACAGTGCAAGCAAAAGCAGCTCTTTGGATGGCAGCTACCCATTGCTCTTGGTTAACTGACCCTTAGGCAGCCACAGTCTAGTGCACCATGCCCCCCTGTTTCCAGAAAACCATCCCCAATGAGTGGGACTCACACTCCCCCTTGTCTGTGGCTTTTTTGGCTCAAGAAACAACAGGGTGCCACCTCTGAGTGCCATGTTATAAATAAACCAGGTCTCAGTAGCATCAGCTACTGCAACTCCATCAACTCCAGCAACAGAAAGGTGCTGGGATGCAATGAGCAAAGGGCAATAAACAAGTGAGAATCAACAGCCAAACAGGCAGGTGTGTGTGCATAGGGTTGCTTTATAGCCATTGCAAAGGAGCATTGGCCAGACACCAGGATTTGCCATGTGTCTGTCCAAGTTGTCCTGTTTCTGCTCTGAGCACCTGAATGTGTCTATCAGGCAAGAATTGGGGGAGCTGCAGATGGGCTCAGGGTGAGCTGTGTGCTGAAGGGCTGGCTGAGCACAAGGCACCCCTCCATTGCTCCTTCTCTCACATGTTACCTGACCCAGCTTGGTCATGGATGAAGGCAGGAGTGGGCGGCAGAACTTCTTCATGGAGCAGATTGCAGCTGGGAAGGCTGGGGCAGAGAAAATGGCAGCAACGAGGTTGATCCGCAGGATCCAGGAGAGCATTTCTTCCTTACTTCTGTTATGGAGGAGGGGAGAAGAGGGGGTGTGTGTCCGTAAATGCTCCTGACCCAGGACCTGCTAGCTCAGGACAGCTCTGGAGCCACCTGATGTCAGGAGAGCCATCAGTGGCCTTGCTTTGAAGGCATTTCTGTGACATTTCTTGTAGTGAGGATACATCCACAGTGGGAGCACCGGGACAGTATTTGGTGGCACAGTGGTCTGTTTTGGGCTGGTTGGTTACTATCTGCTTGTGCAGACTTTGGCAATTGCCAGTTCTATGGGAAGAGCTGGTACTTACGGGGCCTGAAAGAGGAAGACTCTCCAGTCAGCCGTCTTCAGCTTCAGCACATTGGACTTCTTGCTGTAGTCAGAGGCTTTTGTGGCTAAGGCGTGGTGCACGCGGATGGCGTTTTTCAGATCCACTTCAGAGAGGTCTTTGTCAGGTTTATATTCATCCTGTGAAGAGGAACGTAATTGGATAATGACAACACTAATATTTGCAGGCTACTTTAATGAACCTGCCTTTCTCTCTGTGTTATAATCACAGAGTGCCGAGACCAGGAAAAGCACTGCTTTGTACAGTAAATGCTAGGAGCTGATAATGACAATAATTAACATCTGGCAACTTCTTCCATCATTAAGTTAACTGGGAAGATGTGAAGAAGAAGATGAAAGTTTAAAATGTAATTATCAACAGTGATCTCTATCATGGAACATGCCTGAGGCTTTGGGGAAGGCACAAGACAGGGCTGGGTTTCTGCAGAGCTTCACCCCCAGCACAGGGCTCAAGCAGGTCAGCAGGTATCAGCCCTGGTGCTGCAGCTTTGCATGGTGGAGGATCTTGGCTTGGGATTTGCATCATCTTAGGCATAGAATCATAGAATCATAGAATCATAGAAAGGTCTGGGTTGGAAGGGACCCCAAGGATCATAGAGTTCCAACCCCACTGCAACAGTAGCTTTCCCACAGCCTGTGATGGTGTGGGGCTTGCTGGGCAGTTGCCAGACTGAGCATGGCCCACCTGAACTGTGTTTGGTCTCTCTTTAATACCCTTTGGCACGGACTCTCATATAATTCATTAGATTGGCACTTGCAAACTGCAGCAGCATTCTCTGTATTCCTGCTTTACTTTCTCCACTGAAGGACAATTACACACAAGTAGGGAGCATAGCAATCACTATATAGGTATACATTTTATAAATAGATAGAAAATACTGAACATGGGATTCTGAAAGGATAGTCTGGGCACACCACTTTTTCAGAAAAAAAAAAGGGAGTTCAATCAATCCTTTGCTTTCCCAGTGGCTGAGCTCCCAGCAACTTACAGCGATACTCTCCCTCCCACTCTGCACCTTTGCCTGCTCAAAAGCTGGTCCAACGGAGCGATGAGATGGAAGGATGGATGGATGGATGGATGGATGGATGGATGTCTGGGTGGATAGATGGGTGTAAGAAAACCTGGCACTGGCTAAAACAAACCATCACCTCCACATGACCGTGCTAGAGGCTTTGTCAGGGCAGGGTGTCCCTGGGAGGGCTGCCTTGCCCTGCTGATTACAGTGCAAACCTAAAGGACTAATTCGCTCTGATGTTTTGCTTTCCTTGACTGTCCTCAGCTGCCGGCACAGGGGCCAGTCTCCCTGATGGTGGTGGTCTGTGTGTTCCAGCCGCTCCTTAGGTTTCAAGCTAGAGCTTGGTCTGTTTTGCAGATTTGCAAAAAGATGTTTTGTGGTTTTTTTCCCATGTCCTGGCAGTACGAATCCAACCCTTTAGGGAAAAGGCATGCTGCAGTCACCTGGATGCTAACCCTGATCTCTAAGGCTGTTCTCTGGTGTAGAGTCAGAAAGGTCTCCCCTCTGCTGCTCCTCAGAGTGCCAGGGACCAGCACTCCCCAGCCTATGGATGTGGCTCACCCAGAGCCCTGCTCCTGGTGGGAAATAAACTTTCAAAGCCTTCCCTCCCCTCCTTTTCTGAAGAAATCATCCCATCCAGGAGAGCAGCTGCCATATTATGTTCACTGGTGCATTTGAGCCTTGTGCAAAGAAATGTCATGGGGCCCAGGGCCCATAAATGTCTGGCACAGGCTCCTGCCTCATGCATCTGCCTTCTTAAGGAGGAACCACAAAGAAAAGTCCTGACTTTCCAGCAGAGAAGGGGTGGGTGCTGTGGGCACCCTGTGCTCCCAGTGACATTCAGATGGCCTGTGCAATGGGGCAGTATAGATGACTTTTCCTCAGTGGGGGTTTCAGTAGCCAAGTGAATGGCCTATTACAAAGAAAAACAGACGCTTTGCTTTATGAAGACCTAATACATTAGCCCATTTGGAGGGAGACATTGCTGTCATATATTGCCTCATATATTGTAGAGAGACTTCCAATACTGGAGGTTTTTCCAAGGCTGAAGCTCTTTGGATCTGAATAAATCTGACTGTGATGTCCATAATCTTTTATTTCAAGATAAGCTTTCTGAAAATATGGTTCAAATAGGTAAGCTTGGTCACATGTGACAAGGAGAAACTGCCATGGCTGCAAACTGGTTTGACTAATGCAGATCTTCATCTTGAATGGTATCATCATGTATTGTCTCTACTGATTTCAGGCTCACGGGTATCAGTGTATGTGTAAGGAAAAGCCAGGTCATCTTCATTTCCGGACAGCAGGCCCATTAAATCAGTGTAAGTTTGAATCAAGCAGGTTCTCCCTACCTCCCTGCTACTGGAAACAGACTGCGTTTGCAGGAGTGCGTGGTGCTGGCGGCTCACTTCTGCACGGGCCGGTTCTGCCAGGAAGCTCATTTTAACACCCGCCCTGCGGCAGTCGTGATGATATGTACAGCTGCTGATGCTGGGAGACCTCTGTGTGCTCTTCAACAGGCACCCTCTGCAAACAGCTCCAAGGCTGTATTATGCCATGCATGTAGGGCTGGGGCCATCACAGTGCCCAGCACTTAACACTGTAATGTAGGCTACACCATGTAGACTTCCCCTGGAGAATAATCCCACTGCCCTTCAGCAAAGCATGTCAGTTCTGCTCTGAAGCCTCCTGCAGCTTCTCAACATTTTGCCTTAATCCCTTTCAGAGCTTTGATGTAAGTTTAAGTGTGTGCTTAAACTGCTGCTGAGGAAGAGATCTGTCCAAAAACATAGTTGCAACAGAGATGCTTTCAGTGAAGGGGTTCTGGTTTAAATCTCAAGGAAACTGATTTATACTAAAACATGATCGGAATCGTATTTGGAGGAACTTCAGGCAATGTTTGAGGCCCCACCCACAGTACCGTGTCCAGCTCTGGGACCTCAGCACGGGAGAGACATGGACCTGTTGGAGCGGGTCCAGAGGAGGCCGCAAAAATGATCCAAGGGCTGGAGCACGTCTGTTATGAGGACAGGCTGAGAGATTTGGGCTTGTTCAGCCTGGAGAAGAGAAGGCTGCGGGGACACCTTCTAGCAGCCTTTCAGTACTTAAAGGGGGATTATAAGAAAGATGAGGAAAAACTTTTTAGCAGGGCCTGTTGTGATAGGGCAAGGGGGAACGATTTTAAACTGAAATAGGGTAGGGATAGACTAGACACAAGGAAGAAATTTCTTACAATGCAGGTGGTGAAGCACTGGAACAAGTTGCCACCAGAGAGGTAGTAGAAGCCCCATCCCTGGAAACATTCAAGGTGAGGCTGGACGTGGCTCTGAGCAACCTGATCTAGCGGAAGATGTCCCTGCTCATGGCAGAGGGTTGGACTAGATGACCTTTAAAGGTCCCTTCCAACCCAAAGCATTCTATGATTCTATGTTTTCTCCATGCTATAGCACTGCTAACCTTACTCTCACCTTTTTTGTGGTGTTACCCTGCCATACATTTCCTGGCAAAGGGGTGAGTTTGATATCACAGGGCTGTTGAATTTCTGTCTTATGTGTCCTGCACCATTCACACAGCTGCGTGACACTGGGAAGTACACAAGATATGCTGTGCTGCACCGTTTCAGTTACACTTAGCCCCCAGCCCTTGAATGGCGAGATGTTTGTTTTTGCCTTGCTTCTCCAGGTGTAGGATGGTGGGGGACAGCAATTTTAAGGGTCTGGTTTGGGAATATCTTCTACAGGAATTAAGCCCAGGTGCGGACACTGTTTTGGAATCCCTCTAAATTAATATCATTCACTTTCTGCTTTTAACAGTGATGGTGTAGACAGACTCCCTGTTCATGTGCCTCTCCTGCATGACCACCCCCTTGCCTGGGCCTTGCTTCTGCCATAGCAGTGCTCCATGGTGTCTTAGTTCACTCCTCAGACCCCAGCTCTCCCCTACTGCCCACCTCTGCAAACAGGTGGTGGGAGACCCACAGCTAGTATGAGCTCCCCAGCTCACAGCTTGTTTTTTGTCAAGAAAAGGCATCTATCTCTTGTGCCTGCTTTCATAGGGCATCTGGATGGGGTGAATAAGCCCAGCATATTGGTCCTGCTGCCCTCTCCTCCAGACGCAGCAGCAGCCCTGAACAGTGATGTGAATATGGACAAGGAGCTAGAGCAATTTCACACGTTCCAGCTTGTGAGTGGGTTTTCCTCTTTTTTCTTTTCTTCAGCTTATATCCACTAGCCTAAGCAAGCCATTTAGTGAGGAAAACAATCCATTTAATGAGGAAAACTAACCACTGCCCCCTTTTAAGGCTGGTCATGAACTTGGCAAACATGCTCCAAGCAGCACTACCATGGCAAGGGCCTGCCTGTATGGGACAGCATCCGTGGCCCAGGGCAGTGCTGGGAACTCCTTCATGGCTGGGTGCTGCAAGGACAGACCCTGTGGGAATACCTACACCCTTTCCAGTACTTCCATATAAAAGCACCTCATGGTTTATAGCTCTCCATCACTCCTCTCAAGACCTCTTTTTCTGTAGTGATTATGGGTTATTATCCCCATTTCACAGAGGTGAAGTAAGTTGCCAAAGGCGATGAAGTGAGTCAGTGCCCAGTGTGGATTAGATAGCTGGAGAGATTCTCCCTGCTCCCAAGCCTGCATTTCTTCCCCAGGACTGTGCTGCATCCTTTAGGGGATCAAGCAATTGCTTCAGCAGACTGTGCTAGAACATGCTAATCCAGCAATTAACACTGGCAAGTCAATAACATATGACATCTCTACATCAGCAGGTTTATGGGTGCTGCCTAAATTGCTTTTAACAGACTGACTTCCACCTGTTCACCCACACATCCATCCACTTTTCTGCCTATCTCATGTCCACCTCTGTCTCCACCATTCCTCCTTTCTATACCTCTGTCTTCCCAGGCCCTCCTTCCCCACCTCCTTCCCCCTCTTTCTCACTCTTATTTCTACTCAGCTTGCTCCTCAAAACCAAATTGAGTAGTGTTTCCTATTAAATTTCTGAGAATTTCCTATTAAAGCCTAGATCCTTGGTTTGGTCTGAGCAAAAAAAAATGGAACAGGCCAAACCTGTGCTGCATGGCGTCAGGTGGGTCTGGAAGCAGATACTTTCTCCTCTGTCTTCGCATCAGAAAATCTTTTCCCAGTGATTTGTGCTCAAGCCAGGTTCTACCTTACGTTCATCTGCAGGCATCTACTGCTGAGAGCTTGGGAGGCTGGCACACCTTTTCCTTCCTGTATTGTGCAACTTTCTTGGTTGGCACCCCATAGGCAAGAAATTGCACTAAGAAATGACAAGGCAGGTGGATGTTTATCCACTCTCTGTTGTGGTGCTGGGAACGTTTGGAAGTGGCAGGGCAAGGACTTTGTCTTCATGTTCTCATCCTTCTGTCCTGTCTCTGCAAGCCTCATAGACACTGTCTACAGCCAAGCCCAGCCCAAGGAATCCTCTGAAGAGGACCATATACAGTCTGGCAGCGGCTCACAACTAAGAAATCCCTCTTTGCCCAAATCCTTTGTCCAAATGTTCCTCAGGTTAATTTTTGTTGTTGTTCCAAATGCTACTGCATCGGGTACCCTTGGCAATTCCAGTCCCTCCTGCTAATTACGGCTGTTATTTATCAGACATCTTCATGACCTAGCCAAATATGAGGTGGTTTGTTTCTTCAGTCCTTGTCTCTAAAGTAAGCCCTCAGTCTCTTAACTGTTTGCTCCAAAAGGTCATCTAGATAAGAACATTCATCTTCTAGCAGCCGTGTGCCTCCGTCCATCTCATCTTCACTCTCTTTTTAAATTCTAAACATCTAGTACTAACATAATGAGCTATGTTAATATAACAGTCTGGATAGTTACAGATGCTGGCCTCGTACAGCAAAGAAAACCCAAACTCTTTGCCCCATCATCAGCAATGACACTCAGTGTTGGGTTCATGGCTCCTTCCAGTGCTATCCAAGCAGTCAATAAAACACTCAGTAAACTGGATTTTGGTCCAGCATTGGAAGAAAATTCTGTCCTGAAAGTGTAATTCATTCCAAATATATACCCCCAAGAAACATGCCCTAAAAGTCTTTGGTTTAAAAGTCATTTAGATCCAGCTGGTTTCTGTGATTTTGATGAAATTGCATGATTTCCATAGAAAAACTGTTCATAAAATTAAATGTTGGTGGTAGCTCTGTACAAGTTAAATTGTCATGCATCACATGTGGTCAGCATGAGTAACTCTTAGCTGGGCTCCATGTGGAGACTTGTAACGAGACAAGAGACTGAGATGAAAGAAGAGTGTCACTGAATTGAAGAATGCCACACTTAGAGGGCTGGAGAAGATCTGGGGTCTCCTGTATGCTCCAGCTTCCCTCAGCTGCAGGAGAGAGTGGCAAAGCTGCAAAAATACCACTTGGCTGAGAGCAACTCATACTGTAAATTATGACTGGCTGCTGCCAGATTTCTGTTGGCTTTGTGACATGTGCCATAGGATCTGGCAATACACGAGACTCATTGGGGTGTGCTACAAGCTCTGAGTCATAATTCGTGCTGCCCTGAGGATCTTTCTGCCTTTCTTATATAATCCAATGTTTGTTTACTCTCATTGCTTTGGAGATAATACTGCAATACATAGGACCATCTACCCACAGAGAGTGCTGCTCCAGCACGGCGTATTCAGTGGGTTACTGCACAGCATGTGCCACTAAGGTAGTTCAGACCAGTTCAGTGGGTTATGCTGCTGCATGGTGAACAGACATTTGGCATCGCTGGCTGGCTCATACTGACATTCAAGTGAGCCCCTATCCAGGCTCCTTGGACTTTCCCACAGCAAAGACTATCCACGGAAATCCTCCTAGCAGCCAAGTGTCTTGAAAGGCAGGGTGCTGAATGCCACAGCATGCAGGGCAGCTCTTCCACAGTGACTTTGCCTCCCATAGGGACTGGGGATTTATACTTGTGTTGACTAGCAGTGGCTACAGATCTGGGGAGCTGGAGAATACTGCAGAACAGAGATGAAGAGGGGCAGAAAGTGTCACTTGGCAACCACAGAAGGACCCAGCTCAGTAAGGTCCTGAAGGAGATGAAAAACTTTATGCATGGTCCATACCAGACTCAGTGAAGCTACTCACAATCAGATCTATGCCAGCAAATAAAAAATAGACAGGATAAGACTGCTCTGACGTTCTGCCCCTTCAGCTTCCTATTGCATGTCTCGCCAACATCGTATTTCACCTATTCCATATCATCTTTCCTGCCATCCTCCCCACCAGCTCCTACTTGCTGGGAAATCTTGCCTCAGTGTTCCCTCTTTCATATTTCTTCCTGTATGGCCCTCTTTTGAGGCTGTGAATAGTGCCCTTAGCACCAAAGATAAGGGCATCCTCCAGTTCTGTGTACTGGTCTCTGGAGGAGCTCTGTAGATGTCCATACATGCATTAGGACATGGATTCACCTCTACTTGCATCTATGGGTCTCCTGCTTAGGACAGCATGACTGCTTTGGAGACAGCATGAAAGAGCAAACGGGATAGTTCACCATGGTTACCTTTTGTAAATAAAGGACGGTCCCTTTAAGCACAGCATAAAATTTCTTCCAACCTCTTCTTCCTCTGGGAGCTAAAAAGGAAAGAACATTTAATTATACATGTCTGCTTCTGCCAGTGCTGCTTGACCTTCACATGTTTGGCAAAACCAACCCTTCTCCTGACCCACCACAGGCATGCACTATGCCCACGCATACACCTCCAAGCTACTGCTTATGAGTGGCTTATCTGAAGGGAAATGTGTTTGAGAGACATGGGCTGGAAGATGCAGCCTCCCAGGAGGAACACAAGCAGGTCAAAACTACAGATGAGCTGGTACAGGGGTGCCAGTAGACACGTGCAGGAAGTCTCTGCTCCTCCAAACCCAGGTTCATGTTCCTTGGACTAAATGCTTGAGGAGCAGAGACATTCCCTGCTCCAGATGAGCTAGGTGGACATACCCTGGATAAGTCAGCTTCTGTTCCACTACGGAGGGAGCATTTCCACCAGCTGTCTTGATGGACTTGGGGACAGAGAGCTTGCTAGAAGCTGGAGAGGGGCAAGAGGGTGAGGGGAACCATCTACATCACCACAAGAGAGCTGATCCTCCAGGCATGGACTATTAAGAAAGTGCTGGAAGCAAGGGAGGCCTTCGGTGGTAATCTCTTTCAATTGGCTGCAGTGTCTGGGCCAATCATATCAATTAACAAAAGGGGTTATGCAAGGTTTCATTAATCTCTGCTCATTAACAGTTCCCAAATATATTTCCCTTTACCTTTTCTGTAATCCTATATGCTGACAGCAGAGCTATGAGGCATCCTGTTGCCCAGCCAGCACGTCAGCTGTTTCCAGCACATGGCAGAATATGGACAGGAACAAAGCTTCGAAGACCAGACGGTCCCCAAGGTCAGGGATAGAGCGGACAACTGCTGTGGAACCAGCCTCACCCCATTGCTCAGAGTGTGGGATTCAAGGTTAAGCTCATGAACAGGATGGAAGACCAGGTCTACCTGTGTGGGACAGGCGCTGTTAGGTTCCTTGGCAGCGAGAAGGGAAGACTGAGGCCCCCTGAAGACATTAATGTCTGCAAATGCCTCAAAACATCCTTCTTTACCTGTGCCCTGACACTCATGGATCTGGGGCTCTCTCTTATGTTCCCTGGGGTGCAGTGAAGAAATGCCTCCAGTACGAGAGCTAGGGAGAAGGCTAGGGCAGGGCTCTGGTACTGGGGCACATCTGCTCCTGTCTCATTAACACCTACTTCTCTTCCCATCCATGTCTGCATGCGTCTTGCGCGTGAGGACACCGTGCTTGTAGGTTACTGCGTTCAGCGCTTGGGGGATGTCCAGGAAGGGGTTGCTGCTGTCAACAATCCTTGTCACTTTCTTCGCACTGGCTCCAAATTTGTCATCTACGAGCTCTGAGAGTGATTTCCTTAACTCATCCTCATCACTTGGAAACAAAGGCAGACAAGAGATTGAGTGGAGGACACATGGATTGGGTCACAGTGTGCCCTATCTGCTTTGGTTTAAAGAGAGTTACTTATCACAAGACTAGTCAGAGAAAAAAAATTAAAGGAGACACAGGGACTGTAATATGCAGAGCGTGCCAATGGTGGTGATCTGGACATAGCTGGGAGGAGGGTGGGTGGCAGGTAACTGTCCCTCATGGTCCCACCATGAGGTTATTAAAACAGGTAAGGGAATGGGTGCTTTCCTGAACACCAGGAAACTACAAACAAACGATTGCTGAGGACTATGAGTGTTTCACAAGGAGAGTCTCCAATTCTGTGCCCTAAATTCAGAGCCTAAGGAGGTCTTGTGCTGAAGACCAGGTACCACTGTCATTTCTTAGCCGCTGGGGCCTCCTAGATACTGAAAGAACTTGAGGGATTTCCTCTGCACCTCTGAGGAAGAAAAGCTCTGCAGATATTAGGGAGCTGGGTCACTGGATCAAAAAAACACAAACCCTGGAATAGGTTATACATCAGCTCCCCATTTGTGTCTTCAGGGTGGGCCAGCAGAGAGCAAGAAATGCTGGTCATTTCCGTAAAAACTATTTCTCCTCACTGATCTTCTGGTGCTGGACCCTGGACTGCAAAGCCTGAGCAGCTTAGGGAAATGGCAACGGACTCCACCTAGCCTCTTCCTGTTTGGAGTAAAACCTGCTCTGGAGCATAGAAACTACAAATTGCATGGGAACTGATATTTCTCCCGTGTCCCTGGGACATTAAGGAGGGAGAGCAAACAGCGAACTTCTGCCCTATGTGATACATGTCAATGTCTAAATGGTAGGAGTGGTCACCCTAGGCTGCAGATTAAATTGGGACAAAACCTCAGCTGAGGAGTGACCCAGGGATAAATCCACTAGCTGGGATATAAGCAGTAAAATATCACACTTCCTCACCTGCCACAAGTAGGTGGCCAAAGCATCAGATACCTCTTGAAAGAGAATGATTTCTCAGCCCTCCGCACCCACAGGAGCCCTGGGGCTTTGGCAGAGCCCAGACAGCATGCCTGGGTGAGGAGCTAGGGAGGCTTCATTCTCTGAGCTGCACCAGAGGGACCCCCCTGAGCTCCTGCTTTCTGCTGGGATGCCCGCCATCTACCTGCCTGTCCGGCTGGGCTTCGTGGGCAAGGGCATTTTACTCCCTGGGACGGGCAAGGACAGAAGGCAGAGGCAAGTAGGGAGAAGAGGATCTTGCCTGTGCAAGGTGGGAGGTGGCTCAGTGACACATCTCTGAAAGAAAACCAGGCACCCCTCATCAGGGAACGTCTATCCTACAGCAGAGGAGCTGAGAGGTCTCTTGCGTTGCTGCCTGTCTGCCTGCAACCAAGCAGGACACCTGCAGCAAGGCAGGTCCCAGGCTGGCATGGGGTGAACGAAGGGTGCAAGGATACAAGCAGGGTGGGTGGAGGAGGGCTGCAGAGGGGCTAATTGCTGCTGACTGGAACTGTACTACTGCAGTGGGACCCTGGGGCACCAACATCCCTTGGATGTGCCCAAGCCAGGGACTGTGTGCTGG
>KL280130.1:75072-94510 GCA_000699545.1 Podiceps cristatus | reverse complement strand
AGGCGCCTGTGCCGTACAGCGGGCGCGCGTCACGCACTGATGACAGGTGCGGACCGCGTCCGTTACGTTCTCTGTGTCCGACACCTGGGTGGTGTTTTCCCGGCCCCTGCCCCGCTGCCTTCCCAGCGCAGCTGCAGCAGAGGAATCTGCCCGGGAATTCCAGGTAACGTGGGAAGAAAACCCGAAGGAGCCGCGCCGGAGGGTCCCCGGCAGCTCCTGTTCCGAGCAGGCAGGGCCACGTGCAGGGGACGAGTTAAACCGGCTTTTCACTGAGGGAGTCGCAGCGGCGGGGTGGCAGGAGGCGGCTGTTGGAGGCTTCGCACTGTGTCTCGAAATACGCGTCAGTAATTCTTTGCTGCGTAGCACAGTCCAGACTGGTTCTAGGTCTGCTGCACAAACTTAGAATGACTCAAATCACTTAAAACGAGCTCCACACGGGGCTTAAGTGTAACAGGAGCGTGAGTTTTCCTCTCTCCCTCGCCTCTGTTGAAGTACTGATGGAGGTAGAAGGTGGTTCGTGTACGAGTCGCTGTGTTTGGTCGATACCTGCGCTGCAGACCCTGGTGAGACCCTCCGTGGTCGGGCAGAAGTTGAGGCAGGGAAGGGCTCAGCCTGCTGTCCCTTAGCCATCCCTCGCAGACTGGCAGCGCGCGCCAACTGGCTGGGGCAACTCAGTCACGCTCCCCTCACTACCATCTTATATTTCTGTAATTCCAGATCTTAAGCGTAGTTTTGGGTTTGCCCATCAGTATTAAACAGAAGGGAAGTAGTGACTGAGGATGGACAGCATGGTTCTGCCTCTGCTTCCCAAAAGGAGGGCTGTATGGCTCCTGTACTCTACTGTACTGAAGAAGCAATTTTCCTTCACAGAGCTACAGCCCTCATTACAAATGCCCCAAATCTAGTTTCACCTATACCGAATGCTCTTTTCAGTCTACTGTCTCAATTTCTGCCCTGGGGAGGGGGGTGAGAGCAGTAGAAGTAACTCTTTTATAGCAATGTAGAGAGTTCTTTTTGCTAAAAATCCCAAGTCAGAAGCTCCCAGAAGCTGTACGGCACAGGCGCCTGCGTGCAGCTGCCAAGCTGCCAAAGATGATGAGGTTCCTGAGCTGGGGCCCGCCGGCGCCGGAAGCTCACACAAACATTCTGTTGTGTGACTTTCCTATTTCTCGTTGTTGCTTTCATTATTATAAAAGGTTTGAAGTAAATTGCAATCATGATTTTGTGATTTCCCTATACCCAGAAATGTTCTGACAAAAAGATGAGATTCTCTCATAATGTCATTATGAGCCATTAAAGGAAGAGCAAGTAACATAAATCTCACAGTGAAATTCAGGGGTGAAGCACTTTCTAAAAACTAATCAGGTTGGGTAAAGATGTGTTAGAGAAGGGTGTCATCTCTGACTTTGTACTCTGAAATCAGTCTATATCTAAGAACTAGTTCTAAACTCAACGAAGAACAAAGAATGGCAAAGGTGTTTCTGCAACCAGATCTAAAATGAAATATTCATTCTTCGTTATATACTCTCTGTTAAGCCTGACAGTCCTTACTGAGAAAGCTCTTCCCATGTAAAATGTGCAGGATGTAATGGACTGTGGGCATCCGACGTTCATTTCCTATTAATCTGCACATGCTTCTGTTCAGTTTTGTATTACATACATACAATGTTATGAAATTAAAGGCTAATTATAATTTTACACTTTTTGAGGTAGGGTCTGATTACTGTATATGGCATTTACTTACTTGGGAATCACTGTGTATTGCCCTGCATTATTTACGTAATACGATCAGTTTTAAAACTGCATTTGTCAGTGGAGTTTTGAAAAACACTAGAGAAGGAGTTGCGTGCTCCGTGAACCACTGAAAGGAGGGTGAATAGTACTGCAGAATCTTAATAGCACATTAAAATCTATTTAAAATCTAAATCCCCAGTGTTTCTCAAGAAGTAGAGAGTGCTGCTGTTTGGAACTTTTAATGTGTATAGTTTTTTTCCTGTTGTTAACTGTACGTGCATTTTGACAAGGCATTTATCAGAGCATAAATGCTCAGTGGTAAGCACAGAAGAGGCCACTATGATTAAGCACTCTTTAGCTGAAAAAAACACCACCATCCCAAAGCATCTCAAGTGTTAGAACATACTGCTGGTCCATCTTTATTAGTACACCACCCTGTGTTAAGCAGCTGGGGGTTTTTTGCATGATCGTGTATGACAGACTTCACTGTGTAACATTATATTAGTAGCTTAAGGCAAAACAAACACCATTAACTCAAAAATAACCACCAGTACTGTAACTTTTATTTGCTAATAAATATCTTAATAAACAGGCTTACCCCATCTGTAAGACCTGATAATGCCTCTTAGGAAATCATAGAAAAATAAAATACAATAATAATCAGTAACTTGTACTTTGTACAAAAATCTTATTATGTTGCTCAGCAGGTAGCTTTGCCAAACCCCATATTCTTTCTGCAAAGAGATGTCATATGTAATGCAATTCACCTTAAAAACACCCTAATGTTGAGAGCTGAGCATTCTATTACACTATTAACTTGTAGGCATGCCAGCACATGAAAATTTACATGGAGCATCATATTATCATAGGAATAGAGTAATAATTAAAAAAGAAGATAACACCACTTTTCAGTAAATAATAACAGCTTCACTTCTAATGTAAATTCCCCTTGGGACTGCAGATCAGTCTATTAAGCTCTTAATTTCATGGCTATTCCTACAATATTCCTACAATACTGTTATAAACTGGTGAAAAGGCAGAAAGAAAAATGCAGTGGGAACATGTACAGGAGATATATTAAAGACATTCTAAACAGTGAGGCAGTCCCAGGGGGAAACCAGCGATTCCAGCTGTGAAACGTTCAGTCTCTCAGAACGTGTGAATCGTGCTTGCGGTGCGCAATGCTACACAAGTTCAGACCGATGAAGATACAACTTAGAGGTACGGTACCAAGGCTGCTTTTCCGTGAGATGAGTGGTGAAGACTGAGTTACAGGTAGTTGTCATTACTGAAACACATCTTGGTAAGGGGAAAAGAAGCAACAGCAAAATGAATGTTATCTGGGGTCTAAAGAAAAGGTGGTTTTCAGGCTACTGGTAAGGTTATGAGATCTGTGCTGAGGCCATGGTTTGTAAAATAGTTTGAGAGTATTATGATTATACTGTTACCTTTGAAGTCATCTACCTTTAAAGTTTTGACATGGCTGCTTAAATATATAATCTAAAGTGTCTGTCATCAAATAGTTATTCATATATACACATACATTGATACATTTTATGGCTATGCTAGAACAGCAAACTATGAAGAGCAGTCATATTTAGTTGTGTACAATCTAATTTCACAGAAGAGACAGAGATTAAAACCCCTTTTAATTCAGATACGTTTAAAACCAACACACAGAAATAGAGGCTATCCTGAGAAAACATACCAACCACGTTATCTTCCAAGAGAAAATCAAAGCTAATTTTTGGAAGGTGATAAAATACTTTTCTTGCATCTTTTTTTTTTGTAAGTGAAAGTGGTTCATGTTTTGGTTGTGTTTTTTTTGTTTTGTTTTTTTAACAGATGGCAAAACAATGAAAGTTGCTTTGCTAGAAAATAAACTATTGCCTTTCAGTACATAGGGTTTCACGTGATCTTTTAAAGATTTTTTCTCCTTATTACACTTCAGATGCAATCCTGAGAAGTGCAGAGTACCTGTCATTGTTATCAAAGTCAATAGGAGTTGTACCGCACCAAACAAGAACAAGCCCTTTTTGTTAGTCTCTGGGTTTTCCATCACGGCATCACCGTGGTGACATAACTGATAGCATCAGAGAATTTTGACATTGGCCTCAACAGAAGCAGACACAAGGCTGTAGGTAAGAACAACATATACAGAAGTACTGACTGAATCCAGTTCCTTCACCAGAGTTAACTAAGAAACAACTTTTCCCACTTTTAATCTGAAATAGAACGTAGAAAAGTTGGAAGAAGAAATTGTTGCTAAAGAAATGGTATTAAAAATGCTACACCGCCAATTGAAAGCGAACTCTTTCTGGGGGAGAGGCAGATAGGGAATCATGGCTATAAGCTTTCAAATGCTTATGTGTTTACGTGTTAGGAATTTTACAGTAGGATGATTTTCTTCAGATAGGGAATTAATGAAAGAGTCCAGTAAACAGAACCACTCAGAGGGCATTAGGTATTTTATTTGCCACTGTGCTTTTCATTAACTGGTAAATCTCAAAACTTGCACTGCAACGCACTAAGAGTATGAAACAGCTTGTTCAAAGAGGCAAATGATCAGCTAGAACTGCTATTATGAAGGGGAGATCATATTGCATAATGGTACATGTCTAGGAATTTTTTTTTCTTTTGGTTGGTTCTGTTTCATGGGGATGGTTTAAATCCAGGAGTTTGGGGAATTTTCTATGGAAAAAAAAAAAAAACAAAACACAAAAAAACCCCATGGAAAAAACCGCAAAACATTTCTGTTAGATACTCTATTAAATATGTAGGTCATACACACAAATAGATTTCATTGGAGTTATTTAACATATAAAATATGGAAATATATTTTAACTATTTTTTAACCCCATGTTTTTTTGCCAACCATTTTTGTTAGTTTTTCTTTCTAAAATTCAGTACATCTGTTTATACTATACGCTGGCATATCCTTACACATATACCCTTGAAAATGTCCCTCATTTTAACCTCATAAGTGTCTGTAAGTGGCTATTTAAGAGAAAATAATTCATATACTGTTCAAGTATCTTTGGTGACTTCAGCAGAGGGACTCAAACGTTTTATAGCATGGACTACATCTTACTGGAGATGCTGGCTTGCTTCCCCTTTATGATCACTGATGATTTCTACAGTAATTAGTTGTACGGTAAACGATCAGTAGAAAGGGGTTTGGTGTGGTGGTGCTAGAAGGGTCAGCATCAGGTGCCCAGGCAGCTTTCTGTAAGCCAGTTTGAAAATGTTTTTTCTGGCTGTGGAGGAAAAGAGAGGCTGGCTGTCTTCAGATAACAAGTCAAAGAATTTGGAAAGTACTATACACATACGGTGCATGCCATTAAAAGTTTTAAAAGCCAATGGAGCAGATTAAGCCCATAGTGCTACTGGGACTTAGGTGATTAATTCTGTGGGTCTGAAAAATCTCAGACATTATGATATACATTATGTTTACAATTCTTTATGTACATATAGACAAGTATTTTATATCCATAACATGCTCAACATATCCTGGTCCATAATCTGAGGAACTATATACAATCATAGCACTCTTGGATGAGTGGTGTGCACTAATAAATACAGCAGATAATGGTAGAAGGTATTTGTGAGCTGTAAGTGCATGGAACTGTCTTACGCAACTCTTATACTTCCTTAGCACAATATGGACAGTTCTTCCTTTTTCACTTTATTATAGGCTTTAGGGATTTTTTTTTTTTTTTTTTTTTTACTTTTCAGTGCTGATTCATTTGTCTCTCCAGGAGATTTGAAGATCACTGTCCTATTCAGTGTTAGCCCAGCCCAACACATCTTTCACTCTCAAAAAATAATAATAGTACCATTATAAAAGGAAAGAAAAAATTATCTTCACCATTTATTAAGGAAAGATCAATTACAGTTCGTGAACAAGAGTATTCTGGAAGAAAAATGTTTAACAGAATACAGTGCTCTTCAACCATGTGCAAATGCCTTAAGAGAAGTATCTCTGTTTTTAATACTTTTCTTAGAAAATGCAATGGAAGACAGACTCTTCATGATGACTCTAACTTTTGTTACTCTAAAAGATGTGTTGGAGTGGATTAGAAATGAGTCCTCCTTTCCACTCTCTGCAGGATGTATTCCAAGATAGACTGAGCCCATGGTGGGGTAGTTACAGATACCCTGTGTTCATAAGAGAAATTCTCAGCTGCCAGAATGTGTCCCATAGAGCCGTTCCATCAGCTGAGTCAAAACAGCTAAATACATGCTTCAGTTTACAATGGGGCCTGCTGAAATTTAGGAACTGATCTTCAAAACAAGTTAAAGTGTGTTCTATGCTGCTTTACCTTGGTGGGTGATATGGTCGCAAGGGGTCATTCTAACATGGACATTGTGGTTAATACAGTCTTATTAGGCACCTCCACTGTCCCAGCTATTCCACACAGTAAATCTCTGCTCCATCTGAATAAAGGGCATTTATATGTTACTTGTGGCCCACCTTTGGATCCTGTATGAATCTGCATTGGAAAAGAAGTTAGTGGAGCCCAGTATTAGGCTCATCATACAAAAAATGGAAAATGGATAGTCAGTCTTAAATTACAGAAAAATCAAAGTAATACAGTCTATGAGTTCCAAGTCAGAATAATCCCGCTAATACCTAATACAATTTTGGAGACAGAATTGCTTTGTCCAGAGTAGCTAATTTATTTGAATTTATTGTTGAGTGCAGTACTTGCAATTAAAGGATTGCCTTCTGCTGAAAAGCCTTGGTTGATGTCTTAAAGCATAGCATGTGTCTAAGCTTTTATTGGACAGACACTGAATTTACATTCGTGGGACATAAAAAGGCTAACTTTTATTTAAGAAAAATTTAAATTACGTAGCTCAATTCTCTTCCTTTTACCTCCTGAAGTCCCATTGCTTATCAGTAATTCCAATGTGCAAACACCTCATGAGCAAAATCTACTAAACCTGCTGTTACTTGTTCAATTTTAACACCAGTGTTACGGGCAAGATCCTCTCTTTTTCACAGGTTCAGCATAAGGACTGGGTACAATCAATGCATGACATTCATCTGACCAAACACAGATGCCTGGATATGAGCTAGTCATTTTGATCTCTTTGAATGCAGAGAAACAGGTGCTTCTTTAGTACAATTCATCTAAACTAGAAGTAAATAATTGCATTTGTCAGAAGACTCACATCCTACAAGGGCCCACTTCTCTTCATTGATTAAAAGGGAGCCTTCAGACGACTAGCTGAAATGCAGACCTCCAAAATTAGGTCAGAAGAATTCCTCCCAGTAGATCTTCGGGGTCTGACTGGCAAGTGACGATAGCTTGAGTAAGGATGACCGTCACGGTTTCCATGTTAGATGACCACCCCACTTGGCTGCATGGACATCCAAGTTGCTTGTCAGTCAACTTTGGAAGTGCTGTGGTTGGCACATGATGGACAGCTGGGGCAGTGCGCTTGTCGGCCAAGAGGCGTGAACCTAGTCCTGCTCACCAGTCAAGGCCCTCACTTAAGCTATGTTTTGGAGGCTGAAGTGATACACGAGTAGTGGTAACAGTACAGATGGATGGATTTTATTCTAGGTTAATGAAAATCAGATCTGTGAGAAAAATCTACAAATGGATATTAATTGTAAATAACTTAGAACTATTTCCTTATATCCATATTTTAATGCTTATTTTTCTTTTCCCTTGGCTTACGTATCATGCACGCTTTATTTTGTGAACTTTCAATGACTGCTTTTATTCATGAAGCACTCTGCAATGTGGACCAGATTCTCAAAACCAGCCTACTAGATTTGCGTAACTTTGGACTCTGAAGTGCACACTGCAATATGCAGGATAACTAAATAGAGCTAATTTTCACC
Source organism: Podiceps cristatus (assembly GCA_000699545.1). Lineage (NCBI taxonomy): Eukaryota > Metazoa > Chordata > Aves > Podicipediformes > Podicipedidae > Podiceps > Podiceps cristatus. Next base: position 86,919 of record KL280130.1, on the reverse strand, counting down.
TGAAGAAAGTATCCCCCGTAACAAAGTAAGTTACTCTAATTTCACATATACATTTGTGGCCTGTGCAGAATTAAGCTCAGATTTGAAAAATAACACCTGTTGAGTTTTTGTTTGTTTTTAAATGAAAAAATTAGAACACCCCACCACCAAAAAAACAAAAACAAAAAAAAGGAGTAGGCTTGGAATCAGAGCAACAGTAACTAAATGTTTCCAAACTGGGGAAAATGCAAATTTTGTCAAGATAACTACTATAAAAGTGTCATAGTGCACCACCACAACAACAAAAATTCAAGCCATATAAACTCACATAATCATGGATTTACAATGTTTTTAATAAATATCCTTGCCCAAAGAATCCTTTGTTCTTTCCTTTCTGGTTACCCAAACTCTTGTTTGTATAAAAAATATATCTGGTTAATAAATGTATTAATATTGTTATATTTTTTTTTCTAATGAAAATATATTTTCAGTAGTGTGATAAATTTGGAAATTAATTTCCATGAAATATATTCAGGTTTTGTGCATGTAACATGATGCTCTGCATCCACTCTATCAGGAATGAAAAAACATGCAAAGGAGAATTTAAAAGGGCACATACACGGTTTGAATTAGTTATGAGTTATTTTGAAACCCCATTAACAAATAACAGACTCGTACCTCCTCAGTAATGTATTTAATTGTGAGAGAGGCTCCTTCCACAGATGTCATGTTGTTGGCCACGGACGCAATGACAGGCCGAATGGATAAAAGAATGATAAAGGAAAATCAACTCTTAAATTACTCTGTGATGATAGTATTTTTTAAAAGGCTTCAGGTAAGTATGATTTTCTTTCCATAAGAGAACCTTTACCAAAAAATTATTCAGATGTGGAACTGGGACAGAATTTTTCAGGTGACAGTCACAGAAAAGAACAAACACCCCCCCCCTCCTTTTTTTTTTCCACTAAAGGCCTGTGATCCTGCAAAATGCACATGCTTGTACAGTCCTACTGAGTTCAGTGGGACTACTTGTGCTGACAAAATGATTGTTGTAGCTAGAATAGGACTGGAACTGCCCTTTAAACAAGCTCATCAAATTGGCATCGTAGAACACTGGTGAATCCTCATCTTTAGAAAACTTGTTCCTCAGTTAAATCTGTTTGGGGCTTTTTGTGTTTTTTGGGTTTTTTTTGTTTTTTTTTAATGAAAGAAAGGAAAAATTACTTAGTGTACTAATGTTAGCCCACTTAAATTAATGCAGTTATTCCAACATAAAGTGGCAACAGTGAATCAGGCTTAGCGTGTCTTACTCTGCGAACTGGTTGGAAGCATAATATTTTCTGAATTGCTTTCTGATTTTCCTTCTTTGCCACCAGTATACAATGGCAGCCTTTTCCAAGAGTTAGGAAATACATTTTGATTTACAAGCTGTAAAATAAGCAATAAATATCATTATGATTACATAAAGTAGTTAGTTCATTTGATATACACATATATTATACTAATTACCCAAATGCACATTTTAACTGAAGAGTTGTAATGCTTGAGTATATTGGAATGCCACATAACTCAAAAATGTCCTCCAAACTATGTATAAATCAACAAAAGCATCTGCACCCAGTTTACACGTGACATGCATGTAGATCTGTGCGTGACTTCTCCAGCATGCAGACATGCGCTCGTCCCCCTGCTCCCAGTAGCGCATATCCCATACAAAAGTTTGGAAACGTAGCCCAGCATGTCTGTGTAAGTTGTCTGAATAAAACATGAAAGTTGTAAGTCTTACAGAGGTACAAATATTATGTTAGGCCTTTGCAGCCATTTTCTTGCATGTAAATATGGCTATTGAAGAGTTCTAAAGGTAATTGTCTTCGATGTCATTTAGATATCTGTACTAAATGAAGATCCAGCCCATAGTAACCAGAGCTCCATTTCAGCAGAGTCTGCTTTTTACTTCTAAAAGCAGTTAGAAGTAGACTCAAGGCAACGTATTATTACACTGCTGTCCTACATCTCATTTTCTGCCTATGTAACAAGACAACTGAATACCACAGCGTGTAACTTCCAGCATTAGTTGGTGGTTGTACCACTGCCCTTAACTGGAGGAGGACATGGCCAGCCTGCTCCCATGGGAATAAGCACATCACCCCACTGATGGCTGTCCCTCTAAGGTCTACTACCACTGGTGGAAATTATGCTTAGTTCAAGCAGCAGAGGCCTGCATTTTTGGAACAGAAAGCTTTCTGAAGTCTGTGTGGCCACAATATAGCTGACAACCATGTTTTACATGTGGTTATGGAAACGTTACAATCAGTTTTCCAGTGATAATTTGCCATGTAGTAGAAGCAAATGCTGAGCGTTACAAAAAAACAAAAAACAAACAAACAAAAAAAAAGGTTTAGGGTAGTGAAGAATCCCAGAATCCCAAGGATGAACAAATTTTCCAACCTAATCTAAAATTTAAAGCATAAAAAGTGGCAAGTGCTAAAGGAATTCAGAATGAAGGACTTTCAGATTTCAGACTCTCACTATCCCAATTATTCACACAATGAAAACTCGCTACATAAAATTTCTGCAAACAATACTAATGCTTTGAGCACTGGCTTGCCAGCTTTCAAATGATTATAAAGTAATATAACGATAGGATTTAATGAAGAGATAAAATAAATATTTATGTCAAACTTCTTCGTGATTGCACATTTGGTATTGGAAGTTACATGGTCACAGAACATGAAAGAAGTCAAATACTTTTTGATCTACCAGCAAACTCTAAATACATCGATAAAGAAGCCACACCAGGCCAAATGGATTACTACTTTCAAGTAAGTTCATGAAAATTTCCCAAATACTGTTATACAAAGTTACACATCCATGCTGAGTTATTCATCAATGTGTAGCAAGAGTCTTGCAGTAGGCCAGGATTTTATTGGCAGATAACTGGTGGAGGAGCTATGCAGTGATTAAAAATTCCAGTTTGGAAGCATTAACATAGAAGTACTTTTATAGTCTGAACAGGAGACTGCAGTTCTTGAAGTTGGGAAGAGCAGAAGGGAAGAATGAGAATATTTTTCCATTTTAGAAATGCTGAGGCACATAACACAGTTGATTCTAGTACTTTCATACATGAAATCCTTTCTCCTGTATGTGCATCATGTGTAACCGCAAAGTCTGTAAACTGCTGACTATTCGTCTCTGGTGTCCAATGAGTATAACTCCAATTCTTCTAATGTCACTGCAAGATAAAAAGTTTCATCTTGGATGCAAATATACTAAAGCCTCTTGCACACAAAACACTATAAATACACGATGAATCACTCTACTTCAGGACAGTTTACTTTCTTGACTGGGACATATAAGAATGCTGCAAGTGTTCAAGTTTTCTGCACCTGTCAATTCCAAATTTATTTAAAGACAGCCATTTAAGAAAAAAAAATAATCTTGTAGTTAGAGCACTGGTATCTGTTGTGATAATAATGGTCAAGTAATTTTTCCAAATCTTGAAGAAGAACCTAAGAGGTGGGTTCTAAGTAGCCCATTTGTTAGTAGCAAATGCGTTCCGTTTATACCTGCAAAGGAACAGGGCTGATACACTCACTTTTGCAGTCCTGAGGCTGAAATAACAGAGGCTGTGCTTCTGATGATTTGGAGAATGGTGGTGAGAGATGGTCTAAAGATCACAATAGCAGCAGAATCTTCCAGCTTGGCCCAGATTTCCCTCCCATTTTCCCTTCATCTCATCTAGACCTGCACCCACAGAGCCTGACTCTTTGGCAGGAATAGTCAATAGCCCTCAGCATCCAGCACAATCCACTAGTTTCATTGCTCTCTAAACATCACCAACTGCAAGATGCTGAGAAAGATCACAGAGGTGTCTAGGGCAGGAAGCTACAGTTAAGCCCCGTCAATGGTGCAAATCCCACGCTGGGACATAGCATAGACATAGAATCATAGAACAGGTTATGCTGGGATATTGCCTGTTTAGATACCCTCAAACATTGTTTGATGATATAGCTAGTAAAGGAGCTCATGGAATGAGGCATGACCTTTCTGAGTTTCAGAGTTGCAGTTCAAGATATGTGCCTCTCTATCTTCCAGATGGAGAGCCACTGGATAGCAGCAACTATTATGTACTTAGACTTAACAACCACATGGGGGATAATACACAACACTTAAGGTCAGCAGGACTACACAAAAATATTGAGCATCTTAGAAGCCAAGAAGTTGGCTAAAAGAATAAACCTTTACAGGGGGTAATGGTATTAGAAATGAAGGAACAATGCTTAGCGCTTATCAAGGAAGGCCTGATTAAGCTCAGAAAGAAGCCAGCAGGCCTAGGGTAATGGAGGTTATTTGAAGAAAGAAGGAATCTTTCAAAAAGCTGACGTATCTAAAGAAAGAAAGTAGAAAGGATGATAACCTTAGGCAGATTATCTGTAAAAGCACAGTAAGGCAGGCTAAAAAAGAACTTGAGGAACAAGCAGAAGAAGATACCTAATAATAAAACTCGTAATAAAACTTTTTGCAAGCTCACTGGGGTACAAGAAGCCTGTCAGAGTGTCTGTAGAGTCTAATGATGATTTGGGTATAGAAGAGCATTGAAAGACTGGCAGAAGACTAAACCAATTATTTGAGCTGATATTCATTGTGGAAAAAATTGTGACTCCCATGCCAGAACCTTTACAGAGTACTTGTCAGAGGATCTGTCTGAAGTTGAAGTGACTGCACGAGAGGTTATAGGACAAAGTGAAAAAACAAGCAACAGCCCACCTCCAGAACAAGGCTATATTTATCCAAGAGTTTTAAAAGAGTTCAAGGCTTAAGTAATGGAATTACTAACAGGGATGTGAGAAGGGGAGGTTTCAGCTCTGTTCCACTTGCTTAAACATTTCTTGGTGCCTGAGGCATGGTAAGTGGTGCCAGGCAAAATAAAAAGTTTCCAGAGGAGATCTGGGAAGCTACAGACTCGTGAGTCTGAAATCATAGAAATAATATAATACATATAATAGTATAATAGAAACTACAGTAAAGTACAGAATTATTGGGTGCTTGGATAAGTCATCTACTTGAATCAGTATGGCTTTTGCAAAGAAAATTCCTATTTAATAAAATTATTTGTTGCCAGTGGAGGAGTTAGCACACATATGGATGAAGGTGATCCATTTGATGATACACCCTACTTGGATTTCCAAAAGCTTTAGAGAAGATTCCTCAAAAAAGCTTCACAAGAAAAATAAGGAGCTATGGCATAAGAAGGTCCTTGTGTGACTAAATAACTGGTAAGTTGTCAGGTTTTACAATGTAGTCATTAAAGGAAACCTGCAGGGACCTACTCTGGAATAACGTTGAACATTACTGTTCAACAAATTGGTAAATGGTCTGGAAAAATGTGAGCATAGATGTGAAAGCGTCAGTTGGTGACACGGAATTGTTCAGGACAGTAAGGAAAGGGCCAGCTGTGAAGAGTTTTAGAAAGATCTCATAAGACCAAGTGACTATGCCATAAAGCAGCAGATTAAATTCAATGTAGGTGAATGCGAAGTGATACACATGGGAGAAAACCAGTCGTAACTTCATATGTAAAATTACTGAGACTTAAGTGACCATTACCATGGTTAATACAGATAGTCCCAGTATCAAATAAAACATTAGGAATTAATGGGAAGGGAATAAAGAATAAAATAGATCGTCTCATTATGCTACCATATTAATCCATAGTTTGCCCAAACCCCTTTATACTGGATGCAGTGTTTTAATTTCAAAAATGATAAAGGAGAGTTAGAGATGGTTGAGAAGGGGAACAAGGCATGGAAGAACTTCCGTATGAGGACTGACATGGGTTTGATATTTTCACAGTAAAGTAGGAAAAGATTTTTGCCACTGATTTCAGCGGTCTAGATCAAAACTGATTCCCCAAGAAACATTTAAGGATGTTCTCTGCCTGACCTTTGGTAGTGTTTGGTATGGTCACAGAATGAAACTGTCAGTTCTGGGTCTCTTAATCACATCTTCCTCCTGCATTGTTTTGTTAAAAAACTGTATTTGTCTTTTATTAGCTTAGGTAGGAAAGGAAGTGAAAGCACTGTTCCATACATCACGATAAGTACATCACTGCAGCACCCAAGGAAACTGATTAGTCACTGTAGGGATAATAGATGACATACTTACTCAATAGTCATTCTTGAAACCATATCCAAAGTTGTGAAACCTGCTGCCATGAAGTTATTTTTATACTGACCCATTTTTATGGAGTCCAGCCAGTCACTGACTGAAACAAACAGAGGATATTCTGGAACTTCACCAGGTGAATCTGGCATTCTGTAAAAACAAAGTGCAAAGGTTACCAAAGCAGTACAAAATATGACACTTGATTTACTCTGGTAGACATTGTTTTTATTAAAAGGCAGAAGGAATGAGAGAGAGGTCTAGGCTTTAAAGGTCAGATCTTAACTGAGGATCTCTTTAACACGTTGTCTAAAACTTAAAACTCATGTCATGTCTGCCAAGTTGCACTACTTAAACAATATTTTTTTTAAAAAACACTGCAGCTCAGTAACAAAACAAGGAACAAACCTCTCCCACTGCTCTTATTTTTGTTCCCACAGAGTGTTTCTTTACAGATCTTATGTGTTCAGGATTATAATGATTTGTAAAAATAGCAGCCAAAGTTGAGGAAAAACAAGATTCAACATTTTAAAATGTTAAAACACTGTGAGGTGATTTTTACTTTTATCTACAAAAAGACCCCAAATGGCTCCTTATTGCTATACCATTATGCAATGGGAATGCTTTGATTACAGTGTTCAAAACCTAAAAGAAGCAAAAAGAATAAAAATTCATATCTTTGCTTTTACATAGAATTATATAGAGTAGCAAATAAAAGTGAAGGAGCTAATTTAGTCTCATTTCTGTTTCAGTTTGTTTCCCTAATATTATCACAACTGAAACAGAAAGATGAAAAAAAAAAAAAAAATTCCAATTTTGGGCCATATATTTCCAATTTTCTGTTCTGTGCCACACTGGTGAGGGCTCACAACTTCCACTGACTGTAGTGGGTGACTCTCTGTTAAGGGGCACTGAGGCACCCATCTGCCAGGGAGGCATGGTAGGCATGCTGCCTTCGGGAGCCGAGGTCCGAGATGCTGCCGAGAGGGTGCCGCAACTTGTCAGGAGCACAGACTACTACCCACTGTTACTCTTCCATGTGGGACCGAATGACACCACAAGCTGGAACCTGGGCAAAATCAAGGAAGTCTTGAAAGCCCTGGGAGAGCAAGTGAAAAATATTGGTGCCCAAGTTACCTCTTCCTCCATTTTACCATTGGGGGGAAAGTGGGGTGCCAGAAATAGGCATATAACGCTTATCAACTCCTGGCTTCGTAGCTGGTGCTGTTGTGAGGGTTTTGGCTTTTATGACAATGAGATGTTCTTTGTTGACTATAACCTGCTATGGGATCCACCTGTCTATAAAGGGCAAGGGAATCTTTCGTGGCAGGCTGGCCAGCTTGGTGAGGTGGGCTTTAAACTGAAGAACTCGGGGGGAGGGGTCCAAAGTGGCAATGCTTATGCCATCACATCCAACTGGGGAGTAAGCCAGGCCAACCTGAGCAGCGACAAATGTTCCTTAGCTGCCTCCCAAGGTGAGAACCAGAAGGCCAGCCACCTTAAGGGTGTGCATGGCTATGAAGTATCCTCTTGCACCACTCCAGGAAAACCTGCGAGCTCGACTACCTCTCTGAAATGCCTGTAGACCACTGCTTGCAGCATGTGGAATAAACAGGAAGAACTAGAGATCTGTGTGCAGTCACAGGGCCGTGATCTCATTGCAATTACAGAGACATGCTGGGATAGCTCGCATGACTGGAATGCTGTCATGGATGGCTATGTACTTTTTAGGAAAAACAGGCCAGCAAGGTGAGGTGGTGGAGTTGCTCGCTGTGTGAGAGAGCTCTCTACGTGAGAGAGCAACTGGAGTGTATCAAGCTCTGTCTAGGGAAGGATGAAGAATGAGTTGAGAGTTTATGGGTAAGGATTAAGGGACAGGCTAACATGGGGGCACTATTGTGAGTGTATACTACAGGTCACCTGATCAGGAAGACGAAGTTGATGAGGCCTTCTACAGACAGCTGAAAGTAGCCTCACGATCACAGGCCCTGGTTCTCATGGGGGACTTCAACCACCCTTATATCTGTTGGAGGGAAAACACAGCTAGGCACACACAGTCCAGGACATTCCTTCAGATCATTGATGGTAACTTGCTGACACAGGTGGTGGAGGAGCCGATGAGGAGATGTGCTGCTGGACCTCATACTAACAAACGAAGAAGGTCTGTTTGGGGATGTGAAGGCTGGGGACAGACTTGGCTGCAGTGATCACGAGATGGTAGAGTTTAGGATCCCACATGGAGGAAGCAGGACCCAAAGTAGGATAACAACCCTAGACTTCAGGAGAGCTAACTTTGGCCTCTTCAAAGACGTGCTTGGAGGAATTCCATGGGTGAGGTCTCTAGAAGGTAGGGGGGTCCAAGAATGCTGGGCAATATTCAAGCATCACTTCCTCCAAGCTCAAGAGCGATGCATCCCCATGAGTAAGAAATCAGGTAAGGGAGGCAGGAGACCTGCATGGATGAGCAAGGAACTACTGGCAAAACTCAAATGGAAGAAGGAAGTCTATGGAATTTGGAAAAAGGGACAGCTCACTTGACAGGAATAAAGAAATGCTGTCAGGGTATGCAGGGATGCAACAAGGAAGGCTGAAGTCCACCTGGAATTTAATCTGGCAGGGGACATAAGGACAACAAGAAGGGCTTCTTCAAATACATGGGTAGTAAACAGAAGATAACGCAAAGCGTGGGCCCTTGACTGAATAAGGTGGGTGCCCTGGTGACAAAGGATACAGAGAAGGTAGAGTTACTGATTGCCTTCTTTGCTTCAGTCTTTACTACTAAGGCTGGCCCTCAGGAGTCCAAGACCCCGAAGGTAAGAGAGGAAGTCTGGAGAAAGGATGGCCTTCCTTTGGTCAAGGAAGATCGAGTTAGAGACCAGTTAGGCAGACTAGACTCCCACAAATCCATGGGCCCCAACAGGATGCATCCATGAGTGCTGAGGGAGCTGGCAGATGTCATTGTGAAGCCACTCTCCATCATCTTTGAAAGGTCATGGAGAACAGGAGAAGTGCCTGAGGACTGGAGGAAAGCCAATGTCACTTCAGTCTTCAAGAAGGGCAAGAAAGAGGACCTGGGAAACTACAGGCCAGTGAGCCTCACCTCCAACCCTGGAAAGGTGATGGAGCACCTCGTCTGGAGGTCATCTCTAGGCATGTAGAAGAAAAGGTGATCAGGAATAGTCAACATGGATTCACCAAGGGGAAATCATGCTTGACCAATGTGATAGCCTTCTGTAATGGCATGGCTGGCTGGGTGGAAGAGGGGAGAGCAGTGGATGTCGCCTACCTTGACTTCATCAGCGCTTTGGACACTGTCTCCCATAACATCTTCATAGGTAAGCTCATGAAGTGTGGGTTAGACTCGTGGACAGTGAGGTGGATTGAGAACTGGCCGAATGTCAGAGCTCAGAGGGTTGTGACCAGTGGCACAGAGTCTAGTCGGAGGCCAGTAGCTAGTGGTGTTCCCCAGTGGTCAGTTCTGCGCCCAGTCTTGTTCAATTTATTAATTAGTGATCTAGATGAAAGGACAGAGTGTACCCTCACCAAATTTGCTGATGATACGAAACTGGGAGGACTGGCTGATACCCCAGAAAGCTGTGGTGCTGTTCAGTGAGACCTGGACAGGCTGGAATGTTGGGCAGAGAGGAACCTCATGAGGTTCAACATGGGCAAGTACAGAGTCCTGCACCTGGGGAGGAATAACCCCATGCACCGGTACAGGACAAGGGTTGACCTCTTAGAAAGCAGCTCTGTGGAGAAGGACCTGGGAGTCCTGGTGGATGACAAACTAACCGTGAGCCAGCCATGTGCCCTCGTGGCAAGGAAGGCTAACGGCATCCTGGGGTGCATTGAGAAGAGCATCGCCAGCAGGTCCAGGGAGGTTCTCCTCCCTCTCTACTTTGCCCTAGTGAGGCTCCATCTGGAGCCCTGTCTCCAGTTCTGGGATATTGCTTATAAATATCTCAAGGGTGGTGTCAAGAGGATGGGGCCAGACTCTTTTCAGAGGTGCCCAGTGACAGGACAAGGGGCAATGGACACAAACTGGAACACAGGAAGTTCCAACTGCATGTGAGGAAAAAACTTCACTGTGAGGGTGGCAGAGCCCTGGCACAGGCTGCCCAGAGAGGCTGTGGAGTCTCCTTCTCTGGAGAGATTCAAACCCACCTGGACACAGTCCTGTGCAACCTGCTCTGGGTGACCCTGCTCTAGCAGAGGGGTTGGACTAAATCACCTCCAGAGGTCCCTTCCATCCCCTACTGTTCTCTGAGCCTGTGATTTTGTACATTTTGCATAGAGAAACTGTAGGAACAGAATGCAGAAAAAGCACACTGCTGTTTATAAAAGCTGCATGAAAGCCTTTAGGAGAAAGATGTAATTTATTTAAAATGAAAATTTAGACAGGGAAAGCCAGCCAACATTAACTGATGGAACATGACTTCTGTAGAATGTAGGAAGCAACACACCCTAGTATCTTAATATACTGAGTTTCAACCACATATATTCAAATACATCAAAGACACCGATTTTCATTCATATTATCAAAATGATAGAGAGAGAAACTGAAGGACAAAAGACCACTGTTAAGTACCAACCTCAATTAAAAAGCTACCAAGGTCCCTTCCAACCTGAATTACTCTGTGATTGTATGATTCTATAGAATAACTGCTGACATTGTAAGTTAACAGTAACAAAATAATCATTCAGATTGACTGCATCGAGCATTCCCAAATGAATGGAAAAGCTTTCCCAAGCAGGTGAACTCAATTAGAGCTTGACTGCAAGAAAACAGGCATGTCTTTAAATCTTAAGTAATATTTAAAAATAAGGATAGATAAAAATGAATTACTCTTATGCTAAATAAAGTGACAAGGTGCAAGTAGCAAATCATACATATATTTATATGCACATACATCATAGAGGCCACTGACTTTAGTGCACAGGCATTAAACTGCACAAGTCTCACTAGTTTGTGGTAGATGAAACGGCTGTAGCCCTAACTCTAGGTTTTCCTAGCAACCTGTCCATTCAGCCTCTCCCACAGCAAGATACCAGCCTCAGTCTTTGCCCTGTTGCTCAGCACTTTTCCAAACCACGTAAGAAAACCTCTTAACCCACTGAGGTTCTCAGCAAGACCCATCCAGGCCTTGAGAACCCCTTATAAACCCAGAGTGAGTCTCCATGAAAGCACCTTAACTTAAGGTGAATTTCAGCTAATGAAGAGAGTGAGGCCACCTGGACCTTCAGTGATTTCAGTTGATATCCAGGGACAGCTTGGATCAATACACCTACAAAAATTTGACAAATTCCTCCACCACAACCTTGTTTCTCCTATGGCTGCATTCATTTCCATAATATTATTAATAGAAAAAACTTTGGGCAACACCATCAAGAATTTGTTGTGGAATGGTAATAGCATGATCTCTTATTTGGTCATTGTTGCCATTTTTCTGCAGATAAAGATTTAGTAAGCTAAGACACATCTTTTTTCTTCAGGAAATTACTCCAAGGCAGTTCAGAAATTGCTTGAGCACTTTCAGATGGAGAGACAGGCTGTTGAATGGAGGGGTGGGTTGGGGGTAGGGGAACGGGGAAAGCAGAAAGAGGAAAGAACCACATAGGAGAAGCACCAAAAAAAACCCCCAAATGAACAGAGAGATTCACAGAGCTTAAGAACAGACAATGCACAAACAGATCTCAGACAAAAAA
>KL280130.1:27899-75044 GCA_000699545.1 Podiceps cristatus | reverse complement strand
AAAAAAAAAAAAAAAAAAAAAAGAAAAATGCCTAATATAATCTGCATGACTTGAGAAAAAAGTCCTTATACAACAGTTTATTAACAATAAAGCAAACCTTAATGGGGGCTTAGTTATTTGAACCCCCATAACTTTGTGAACTGAGACCTTTGCAGCTCTCTCCCACCCCTACTTTATGCCCTAAAACATCTAATGATAGCCACCATGCATTATTAAATTAAAAGTACCAAAGAGAGTCTTACACAAGTACGTCCTCCACTAGAGTATGAAGGGTGCTCGGATTGCGGATCAGTTTGTCTAGGAAGCTGACAATGTCACTAAATTTTGGACGGTGGTTCCTCTCCTTTTGCCAGCAGTGAAGCATTAGTTGGTGAAGGGAAGCTGGGCAGCCCATGGGAGCTGGAAGCCTATAGCCTTCTTCAATAGACAGTATAACCTAAAGAAATACAATGCACATGATTACTGGGCATTAAATGCTGAAAGGCCAGTGTAAAGTTGAGAATTACAAACCAGTGATAACAATTAATGGCACAGCCACCCTCACTTTATGCATTGCTGGCACTTCCCTCAGGGAATTGGGACTGGCAGGAGTGTGATCAGAGGAGATGTGAAGTATTTTGTAGGCATATGAAACACAGAAGGCACTTTTATAGGCTCTCCAGCCATCCTCTTCAAACACCCAAGAAAGGAGGAGGAGAGGAAAGAACTAACCAGTGTCACTATCTTTTCCATCTGCCTGCAGGTCGATGTCGGACTGAAGGGAGTCACAGGGCCACAGACTGACCTGGCATGGCCACTGCCTACTGGCATGCTCTAATATCTGCATCCCCACAAAGTGTTAGTGTGTGGCAATGTCTCGATACAATCAAGCACTACAAATGCACATTGCAGCACTTGGAAAATTTACTTGGTGATGTTTCTGTTGATTGTCAGAGTATGATTAATTCAGGTGATGTCCCATACACTGAGTTACAGTGAAGCACAACATTATGCACAGCCTCTCAGAAACCTGGATGTCAAAGTTGCTTATGACTAAACACAAGTTAATAAAATGATGATGTTACTTTATACCCCAAAGTGAGTAAAATTTTCAGATTCAGTAGATATGGAAGATGTGTTTGGTCAGGATTTGGAAAGAAGCAGATCTGATGTCACAGGTAAATCACATGTACAAAAAAATACATTTGATCAGTTGAAGGGAGGCTTATTTTTAGTAATACTGGTAACAAAAAACTTTGTCTGAACAGGACATTAGCAGCCCTGTGTGATAGGAGATAGCAAAATCAGATAAGTTCCATGAAAGACTGTGTGGATTAATTCTATGTAAGATTTAAAAAATGAGAGGAAAGTTTACAAGGTTCTGCAATGAGTGGTGGTAGCAGTGGGGATGATAACAGAAATGACAGGGTTGGCATTTCTTGCATATAAAAGAATGGAAAGATAATAAGTGATTGATCAAAAACAAAGCTAAGAAAAAGACCAATCCTACCACACACACACACAACCCTTCCACATAAAAATCAATCCAGTACTAAAAGTTCTCTAAAATACAAATGATTGTACACAATATTTATAGTAATGCAGTACACTTGTGAGAAACATATCTACGGCATTTATACCCACTCTGCTTTAAGGAGACATTTCTCATTTTCACACAGATGTATGTACATGCTGCAGCCACATTAATGCAGCTGGAAAGGGGCTACATTAAACTGTTTACAGCAAATCAATGTTTTATAGCACTAGCTGTAGCTTCAATATATTCAGCCTTATTATCCTGGAATATATACTCGTTCTCTTTTTGAACTCCGAATTAATGTTGTTGGCTCTGTTTAGCAATGCCTAATGCTTATGCTGCAGGCATTATGCAAATAAATAACAGTAATGAAGCTACATTGGGACCTTAGCTCCCCTTCATGGCATGGTAGCGAATGGAACAAGGTTCTTATAGCGGTAGACAGCTGGGTGTCTGAGTTTTATAAAATCAGATGACTTGGTCCTAGAACGTATAGCCCTCTTGTATCCTGGCAGAAACACCTATGCATGAAAAACAAGTGTTTGCAACGCGGCAGGGAATTTGATCGCATGGGGTAAGTTTCAGACCCATCAGTGACAGCACTAGGAAGTACAGGCTATTCCAAAGGCAGCATTATTTGCCACAGAGATCTCCGAATTTTATGTACCTGTGAGTATTGACAGATCACTTACATGCAGACAGGACTGGCCAGGCACACACAGAGGTGATATTTAGCAGTAAATGATATGTCAATATGATAATCCTTCCACCTGCCTTTCTGGCTACTTGTTTATCTCCCTGGGATTTACTTTAGTGGTCCAAAATCCAGTCTGCTGAAATGGCTGCTGTAGGAAAAAATACCCTCAGACTGACAGAGAATTATTTCCTCCCAACCTGTGCCTCCTAACAATTCATCCTAATGATGAATATGGCCCCAGATATCTCCTGTTGGAGACTTAGGATGGGTGACAGTCAACCCCATGTGCGTGAGATTTTATTCACAAAACTCAAAAATATGTATCTCAAGCAGTTTGTCCAAAGTAGCCTCACAAAACACAATGTAGGGTATAGCTTACTTGATACTTGTCACTAAAGAGCCAATCTTTAGCAGCCCAGAAATGCAGACATCACAGTCTTTGCATTTAACTGTACCTGCTGCAAATTATTAATTTCTGAAATGTTTTGTTTTGTTTTTAAAGCAAAGGAAAAGCTGCTCTATTTTTATGAGACATACAGCATTCGCTCGACACAATAGAGAGCTGACAAGGTTTTTCTGAAATAAATTATTCAGGAAAAATCCCAAAAGCAACTACAATTTTCCAGACATCATATTTTCTCTGACACACTCCTTTTTACCATATCTTTGAATAAGAAGTTATAGTGCATTTTGTTTCCTCTCTTGTTCAAAAGGAACATTTCAGTATGAAGAGGAATGCCAGCTGGTACTGGGATAATTATAATTTCTCATTAATACCAGCACTTTTAAAAAATAAACTGAAAATATTGCCTCATTAGTATCCCTTGTGAGGCAAGTATTATTTTTAGTCTAAGAAGCTAAAGATGTGATGAGAAGTGTTTAATACCGCAATGGGAATCAAGTCTCAAAGGAAGAATTAGAGCTTTTTAGTTCCTTTTTCTCTACTCCTGCTTTGCTACTTGCATACCTATCTCTAAACAGAGGAACTAAATATCCATATACCTAAAAGGGAAGCAGCATTACATTTTTCTTGGTAATATGTGATGATATTTTATATAATATGTAAAGATTATATACGTTGAAATTTTTTAAATGCCGCTTTCCTTGCTGGTTTAAGGTTGAAGACGCACCACATTAATCGTGAAAGGGTCTAAACGTCTCTTTCTATAAGAATCATACAGCAACAGCTCTAGCAATCAGTGAAACTCTTTCCACATTGGCAAATCAATGTCCCATCTATTTCAACCTGAAAGAACAGGAACATTAGCTTAGCTTCTATACATACGAAGCCCTGATTCTGCTAATAAAAAGGCTGATTACTCCTCTCTAGTTCTGGTTTTGTGACAAACACTTGATGGGTATGAAAAGGAGGAAAGCAGGCAGATATTCTGTGCTGCAATCAAATGCTAAGAAAGAGGCTGTAAGTTTCTTTGCAGCAATGGGTATGTTTAACACTCTTTAGAAGGTCTTGTGGGTCAGCATTATGGTGAGTAAAATGGGCAGGGTGTATTTTTACAAGTAAATCTTTTTGTCAGGTAAGAATATAAACCAGGGGAAAGGGAATACTTTTTAATGTTATTAATTAGTTATTTCTGTGCTTTTTAATGCTTAGGCTTTTATAAAGGGGACCATTATTTTTATGTATTTTTGTATACAGGTGATATTAAACATGAGCTTGTTAAATACATTTTTATCATTTTAGTTTGATGTAAGAGGTAGCTGTAAAGATTGAAGACAGAGTTAATATTAAATGTTAATTATGATACCAAAATTACATGAAAAATGTTTTATAAACATCTACATAAAATTTATGCATGTTTAGTTTCAAAATAATTTGAAAATGGCAAAAATGGCATCTGAAAATTAAGTTGCAGTCTTTCTGATAGTTTCATTACTAACAGTAACATAGATTTTCGCTTTCAAAAGCTAACAGATAAATTTTTTAATGAGACTGAGACGGAAGAGAGTCCAGAGGGACGTTGTCCCTGTGTCCTGCTGACATCTTTAAAATCTACCAGGAGGGAGAGGCAGCTGCTCGTGCCTCATGGTACAGAGCCAATCCCAGGTGCCTGCCAAGTGTTTTGATATCTGTGGGTTGAAAGAACTGTATTACGTTGTTATTTTTGCAGGTACAAGAAACTTTCATAAGTGTAAGGACTTTTATTCTGTTTGCTACAGTAGTTTTCTTGCATATTGATTACAATCCATTAAATAGTTGGTGGTTTTTCTTTGGTCGGTTTTTTAATACCGTAGTTCTGCAACATGCACTAATTTATACAGTGGCCTCTAACAGGTGTCCCAGTAGACTTTACTCACAGCTGTTCTACAAACCAAATGCATGGAATATAAATCTTCCTTTCCACACATGAGCATTAGCAAGCCAGGCTCTTAGCACAATCTGTTCATCAGTACACTAGTTTCCTTGGAAAGTTCAATATCTTAGCTAATGTTTATTAATTAAGCAATAAGACATGACAGACTGTGCAGCAGCCCTAATTAATGGACACCTCTGGTGCCTGCCACACATCTAAGAAGTGCATTAATCAGCATCAATACAGGTCTGAAGTGATTTTCCACAATAATAAAATGGTTATTTACTTAAACAAGAACATTGCTCAAAGTTAATAACATTTTAAAGCCTGTCCCTTATAACATGTACAGTGTTAAAAAATTTGCAAGAGGCATTTTCAAACTCAGTTGCCTAGAGTTCAGCTTCCCAATTCCTGCTTAGGAATGTAAATAGAGGATGCTAGACTTGGAGAGGTGTTGAGTCTCTCTGGCTTGCACTGACCCGATGGGTACTTGTGAACAGTTGTAGTCTCTGAAAATCGGACTGGCTTTTTTTAGGTGACAGGTATCAGTTTAACACTTGTTTTTGCATCAGTTTGGACCCTGTGCTACTTGTGCTGACTCCTTGTGATTTGATTGCGGTGACTGAGGGGTCAGACAAGAGATCCTTGGTAGATTTAGTTCTGCCCCGCTGTTCATCTGACCTAAGATGTGTTCACATGGCAAATAGGCACCACGTCAGACAGTGCTAAACTCGCTTCCCCTGGCATCGCCTCCCTTTGAGTAGGGGTGAGCATATCATTGGCTTCTGTGTTATGCATGTAAGAAATAAACATTTAACTGGCAGCTGCTCAAAACATCACTTACTTAGCCATGGTCTAAAAAAGTGAATTCATTTCCCAAAGTTGTTTAATTATAAAAGCAATTTGTAAGATGGAATGTAAAAAAAGAGACCCAGCTCTGTGGAGTTTATACTTGGAAAACTTTTGGTACTTTACAAAAACCCACTCAATTCAATAAATATTTTATCGCTAACTAGAGAAGAGTTTTGTTATGTTCAAAACACAGTTAGTGGTGTAATGTTAACGTTGCCAGATATTTTGTTATAGAAGAACCTCTGACTATATGCAAGACCTTATCAGCACTCATTTGCATAATGTGTCTTTTATGAATCTCTTTAGTGCCTGCCCCTCTCTGTTACTGTCCCTGCCATATGTACAGTATCACTGACCTTTGGGAAAGTCCCATTATTTCTGCAAAATAAGCTCATGTGAATTGAAGGTAGCTTATTGTACTAAAACGTATGTCCCAATATCCAGCAAAGTAAGCTTTACAATATGTCTAATAACTTGAAATTTCCCAATGACATTTAGAGTCACTAACTGTATTTAGAAGGTCACAGGTACTCACTGTTAACATTTCGGCACTGATAGCCTGTGGGTAGGGTTCCAGAGAAAATGAGTTCTATTGCTGAACTGCAGGGAAAGCCCCCAGGAGTCAGCATCATTAGCATAAGCAGCATCCAAAGGGCTTGCATCATTATTTTGTATTAACAGATACTTCTATTTTGGATGTAGGAGTAATTAAATGTTACTATCTTCATGCTGTAGCAGAATCTTTAATATTCTCTAAATGGAGGGGTTGCTTTACGAATTCTCACTAGAGGCATGGCCCTGAATAGATACGTCGTAGGGTCTGATAGAGGGGAAGAGGACAGGCTGAAGCCAGCCTCAAAGAAAGGGAGAGGCAGCTGGAATGGTCTGTGTTGCGCACTACTCTCACCTGGCGACTTGGGCTGTGTGTGAGGGTCCGGCCAGTCATTCACACCCTCTTTGCAGGAGGTGAATAGTGGGGCCGAACAGACTCGATAGAAAGTCTGTCGCTCCCCCTGTTCCCTGTTAGCGGTAGCAGCAGTAGGAGAGTGAGGAGGTGGGCTGGTAACGAAACCAGCGCGAGGAGAAAGATTATGATTACGGGAGAAGTAAAGGAGACGATGGCAGCTGAGTTCCTCATAGAGCTGATGTAACACCAGATGAAATCACAGCTGGAACAGAGACTGAATTTCCCCATGTTGTAGCACAAGATCGCATGACAGTGGGACACAATGATACGGCAAAAAAGCATCTTGTTCCCCCCACCTCCTGGTGCTGCAGCCCCTACCAGCTGCCCCCTCCCGCCCCCCGCAGTGAGATACGCAGAGTGGCAAGATGAGGGGCAGAGTTACAGAGAGGTGACATTGCAGTTGGTAGCACTGGCGCTGCACAGAAGCCAGGCACCATGGTAGGGCTGACTTTGTTCAGAAGTACCTCTGGCTTCATGGGCTTCTTTAATCTCTAAAAAAAACAACCACGAATGTGGTGCTGCAGAGGGAAGGGGGAAAAACCCTACTAATTACATGGTGAGGAAAGTCAGGCAGAAGACTACTGCCCACGATACACTCAGAGGATGTGCCAGTGGCAACGGGCAGGGGCGACGGCCGAAAGGACTGTGAGCCGTTGCTGCAGTTATGATTAGCACAGTCCCTCAACTAGGCAGTGCGAATGAGGGTGAGAGGGAAAAAGTAACTGCCCAGTGAGCCTCGCTTGTAAAGGCACGTGTGGACATCGTACTTACTACCCAGAGAGTGTTGAGTGGACAAGAGGCAATGGGCACAAACCAAAAACCATGACATTCTATCAAAACATAAGAAAACACTTTTCTATTTTGTGGGTGACTGGCATGGGTTGCCCAGAGAGGTTGCGCAGTCTTCATCCCTGGAGACAGTCAAAACCCATTGGAGACAGCCCTGAGCAGACGCTGACGCTGCTTGAGCAGGGGGGCTCAAGTAGACACAATCTTGAAAGGTCCCTCAGCCTCAGCCGAGTACCTTTTTCCCAGTTTCTTGTTCTGTTCAATCTCCCCTTAAAAGGAGGCTCACAGTGAAGCTAACCATCGCATCCATTAGTTTGGGAAGGCAGAAAATATGAGGCTATATGTGCATTTTGGTACAAAGCGCATTCCATGCACTGCAGAGTAACCAGGTTTTACAACAGCATGCTGATGATGAACAGGCTGATGTTGCCATGGCTGTGTTCGGCTTTGCTTTTGAACAGAAGATTAGCTCAAGAATAGCACCCTCTGCTATTGCAAGGCTGAAGTGATGTCTCAACTCCTTAGCAACCAGCTCCTGAAACACCACATCTTACAATGGGGCTTTTTAAGGAAGACAATGTCAGCTCACCTTAAATTGGTGTTTGCCAGCTACGGTAGTTCAGGAGCTGGTAAGAGGCTCTCAGTTCACACAAGGAAATAGCAGAGGTATTCGTATTGTTAGTTGGAGTCTGCCTGTTCATCCTCTTTTATTAACTTCTAATCCATTGGCCCACTTGAATCAAATTAAGTAAGTTGTGTAAGAATCAGCAGCTGGCAGAGATATAAAGTTGGTTGTAGGACACAGAGACTTAAATGTATGAGAAATCTGTACACAGATGATTTCACACTGTGCCCCAGGAAAAAGTAGCCTTAATTCAGTTGTCTAAGCATAGGTATCTAATTTTAGGCTCCCTAAGGTATCCTGCTTGGCCTTCAGTTGTTGCTCCAGAAGAACTCAAGTCTCCTGCACATCCTGTGTCAGTTGCATGTGGAGATCTGAATTACTCTAGAGCATCTTAAATGCCAACAGATTGCTAGCTGTGGGAAACAGAATTAAGCCTACTGGGCTTATCTTCTTTTTTCACAGTAGAGTCATGATGTGTTTATAGTTCAGATAGTACCAAAATAATGTCTCCACTGAAGAAAAAGGTCTACCTCAGCTCAGTGGTTGCTTGTTCTCTTCAGATGGGCAGCCAGCCACCACTGCCTGGTCAATCAACAGCAGTGTAGCTCAAAACCGGGCACAGAGTGTATCGTCCCATACCTGGTGTTAATTAAGGAGCACAGCAGGGAGTTGGGCTGCTGGCAGGTAGATGTGTGGAGGGGGGGTTCAGGCTGTAGGCTTTGTCAGGAGAGAATGATGTACAGGAGAGGTGGTCTAATTCCAAAGGCTAAACTCACAAGAGAAATGTTGGAGAGAAGTAGGATGATAGTACTGGTGAGGCTGTAGAGTACAACTCTAAAGGAAATAAGGCTTTATTAGTTCTGCTAGTCTTTTCTGGTTTGGGTGGTGCTGTTTCTGTTGCTGTTGCGGGGTTTTTTTTGGTTTGTTTTTTTGTTTTTTTTTTTTTCTTCTTCCTGAAACACTCTGAAATTATGTTTTTTTTTAATGAAAATCTCTCTCAGATCCTTATCCCCAAATGACTGATCAGCCTCAACAAGCAATCAGACTTGAACAGCTGAATAGCTTAGCAACAATATAAGAACAACCATCTGGGAAAAGTCTTGTCAACTCTTCAGAACCAATGCAGAGGTATTCTAGGCACATATATGAGAGAGGTTAAGATGGGTTGGCTGATGTTCTGCGTTTTGACATAGAGATTGATGGATGGTGTGAAGACTGAGTATACCAGTTTGAGCTGTCATGGGGAATCTATCAAACAGCAGAATTAGTGAAAATTTAAATTGTGGTGGAGAAAAAAGCATTCTGCTTTTCCCATGCTTCATTTTCTAGGATAAGCCTTCAATTTTACTGGAAGCATTTTTTTTTTTTTTTTTTTTTTTTTAATTGGGAAGCTTTACTTGGCCACAACTTTTGCAAAACAAGTCAGACAAAAATGTAACTTTGTTATGAGGGAGGACTATTGTCCTGCACTGTGGTTAAGCCTATATATAGCTTTTAAGGAAAACAGAATGCATTTATCACTCGTTGTGATATGCCTTTAGTCCATAGGAGGATGATAGTCAAGGTTTTAGTTATAGAGGGCCAGGTCTTCAGGTTTCAGAAATTAACTATTCCATTGAAGTTATGCTGATTTAAATAAGTTGAGGTTCCAGCCTAAAAAGTGAATGAGAAAGCAAAGTAGGGCAGGGAGTGACAATAATTTTCAAGGAACATTTCAACAACTCGCATATTAGTATTCAGCAGTACTTACATCCTGGTTGGACATCTCCCAATATGGTCTCTCACCGTAGGACATCACCTCCCACATTACAATCCCATAACTCCACGCGTCGCTTGCTGAAGAGAACTTCCGGTAAGCTATAGCTTCAGGAGCAGTCCACCTTATTGGGATTTTTCCACCCTGGAAAGTGTGTTGACAACTTATCAATATAAGCAGAATACAGAACTGTAAATGTTTAAAAGAAAAGAAAACAAAAAATATCCTGGATGCTGAGATTCTATATTCTTCCCTCTGTCAATTTGCCTTGTCAATTTGCTGCAAGGGGAAGGAAGAAATATACCTTTTTTTTAGAACTTGATAAAAATTTGGTTTCATCTGTAGTCTAATTCACCAAAACCAGCACTTTGTGAAAAAAATCCTGCAGTTCAAAGAACAGAAAGCATTTTAGACGATTTATGTTTGTTCAGAGTCATATAAATAGTCAGAACATGCCTTTTAATTGAAAACACACCAAGCCAGTGATTCCCAGTACATTGACACTTAATCTCTTTTTCCTTAAATGAAATAGAAACATCTATTGCAAAACAGGACACAGAGAGCACTTAATAAAATTATGTAAGCAGAGAAGAAACTATAGCCTTTCTATTTTTCTTTACTCTTCATAATCTCTTTAAATTTTTCTTGTGCCCTTTAAATATCCAGGTAAATAGCAAACTAAGTGTGTTTCTAATAGTTCCATTCTGCAACTTTCTCAGTATAGAGAATTTTTCTCTGACATTAATAATTTTTACCATTGAACCTGGTGTATCTCCCATAAAGATTTTATGGGTGAAAACTGCTTTCACTTTTCACAAGGAAGTATTTCTTCTCCAGATACTTTTCAAAAGTATACATTTATTATCATTCTCCATATAACTTTTAAAATAAGGGGAGAGAGCAGTATGCTTAAAGTGCCACTAGATGGTAGAAGGAGGCAGTCAGTAGAGCTGAGCTCACTTAGTTGCTTTCAACAAGCAGTAATAGATTCTGCTCAGCATTATAATTATATTTCTGACAGAAACAAAAGAAGAAATGAACTAGAACATCCATTTGGCAATTGAAGAGAAGCCGCAGTTAAAAGCAAGTATGTAAATCTCTGTTAATTTGCTTTGAATATATAAAAAAAATGTCTGCGAGTTGTTGAGGTGTGACTTCAACTGACTGAGAAGATGCTTGTTCTACCAAAAAGTGTTCAAAAGCAAAGCTCTGTTTCTGTGGTGATGTGCCAGTAAGCTACCCTCTCATCACTGAGTCTCACCTGCTGATGAAAAAAGTATGGTTAACATTTTTAGTTGTATGATAATTATGAGAGTAGCCAAGATGTCCTTTGTATGATGTTACATTTTCTGCAGCTGCTTTTTTAAAGCCTTTGCTTGCTCAGTTGTGGTTGAAGTCAGTAGCAAACTACCTACTGATTTTAGCAGTAGTAAGGTAAAGGTAATACTTCATTTGTATTTTTGCCCAAGCACTTCCACTACCCCCTTTCTTAATCCAATAAGCTTGTGGTCAGATCACTCCTCTGGCATTTTAGAGATGTAAAGAACTTGGTGCTCCACCTGATGCCATCTCTGAGCCTGCCCCAGCCAGCACTGCAGGGTGTGATGCTCCGAGTCCCTTCCTGGTACAGCTCTTCCACTTGGGAAGTAATTACAGATGGTTTGGGTTATGGAGAAATAAGGTGACAATGGAGATTTGTGATAGGACTTTCTCCAAAGAAAGACCGGCCCAATTTCTTGTCTTTTCCCTAGGGAACAGTTAATCCTTCTAAACAAATTGGTGTTTGATCTCATGGTCTAATTGAAATGGTGTTTTGATGGGATATGTCAGTCCAAGCATCCTGAGGCAGTGGAAGATTTCGATAGTCAGTGCCCCAGATGTACACCACACTCTGGGCTATCTGACCAAAGGGATGAGGAACAGACAGTTTTAGGGTCTAACTGCAGAGTATAGTTCAAAATACCTCTTCACACCACAGGGATATGGGCCTTATCTTTTTTACTGGATCGGGTTTAGTCCTTTATTTTTAAACATTTTATTGCCAAATTTATGTAATGCCATCCTTAGATCCTTGGCTTCTGCAGATTTTTGGGGACAATCAATATTTTCTGGGTTGTGTTAGGCATTTAACTCCTCCTTTGGACCTGGACACATACACTTTTAAAAAGGTAAACAGTTTTCTGCTGATCCGTATCGCAAGAGACACTGCCCTGACAACCCTAAAAGCCTTTCCTCATCAGCAGCGTATCCTGGCTGACAACTGACGTAGAAGGTGAAGCACTTGTTCCAACACAAGAGTTCACTGTCTGAACCTCGTCTTACCAAGCAATCCCCTTTGATGCCTTTTGATGTCTGTCCACTCAAGATACCCTCTGGAGCGCCACACCAGCATTCGAGGGAAGATTCGAAAGAAAATATTCGTATTTTCTTTCCTTATCACAGATCTTAGGACAGTAAAAAAAGTCTACCGCTTTAGATGGTTGTGCTACTGTAAGACTTTGTTTATCAAGACAAACTGATTATGAAGCCTACATTTCTAATTTGGAGAGTTTTATTAATAATTTTTTGAATTTTAATGAAGAGCCTTATACTAATGATTCAATATCTACTTTTAGGGAATTCACAAATCTATACATGCAAATAAAAGGCATTTGGATATTTATAGATTTTACTTTTAATGTTTTTAACATAATAGGAAAATTATTTTTAAAAGTGTGTTCTTTTCATAAATCAGGGTATGTATTCCCAAATTATATTCAAAAAAGAGGTCACATCTTGAGCAGCATTTGCAGCTAGATTTGTGACTATTGCCTAAATATAAATGAGTTTTATAGAATCTGATTAGACTCTACAACTAGTTCCATGACACAACTTTACTGACTGATCCCTTTTGAACTGAAACAGTAATGGCTCATTGAGTGTGAAAATGAGAATGGAGAACAGAGTCTTAACAAAATTCAAGGCAGTTCACGTTTAAGGGTATAAGATGTGTTCAGTGTTGTAACCTAAAATAAAATTATTTCCTGCTAGCTCTAATGACAAATTGAAGCAAAACCTCTAAAATTTTTACAATGGATTCATCTTATATATGAAGATGTTATATTCATAAAAATGTAAATTTCAATACTTAAATTATGTTTGCAGAATATCTTTTTATGCAAAAAAGTTGTTTTATTTATTTGAAAGCCATTCAAAAGGTGGAGATTGCAATATCACTACCTTAAGAGATGTATATGACTGAACAGCAGTAATAGCTGCTCATGCATAATAAAAGAACACATAAGGTTTAGAATAGCTGAAAATATATTTCCTGTTTATGATTAGAGTAATAAACAGTGTTACTGATATTGGACATGTCTTTTTACATTTTGATCTAACTGGGAAAATAATAAATGCAATACTTACTGTTTACACAATGCCTCACCTTCAAATTAAGATAATTTATAAATCATCTACATTTTACTACTGTAGCAATGAAATCTATCACAGCTCTCTGTATATGCCCTTATGTAAGCCCATTTTGCTTCTAGGTTATTCTCTTTTTTTAAGGGGGTGGTGAGAAGGGGCAGAAGGAGTATTAGGAACCAAATTGTATTTCTGCCTCATCTCATACATTAATAATGATATCAGTGATAAGCTAATTTTATTTTCACATAGTAAAAAAACCACTAACACTGCTATTCAAATAATTAGAATTCAGCCCTTTTTTCTGTATGCTTCCAGCTGAATAGTGTCTATCTCCCAATTTTTTTCTTGATTGTAATTTAATAAGCAATTTTACTATGCAGTGTCAAAAGTCCCCTTGGAATTAGAATATTAGGCTCACATTGCTTAGCTTGTAGAACTGTTTAGAGATCAGCCCTTGCAATGAAATTTACCCCCTTGCCCACCCACACACACTTGCTTTACAGAGTTGGCAACAGCACTTTTTGCCACGCATTTAAAGACAGACTTGGAACTATATGTTGCAGAATGCCTCATTCTTTACCTCAAGCTACGCATGAGAAAGACAGTCTTCCCAAAATGCCAGCTCTTCTTTGAGATTACAGGGAAAAAAAAAAAAAAAAAAAGTGCTTATGATCTGTTATGTGAAAAGACTAAAGCGAGGCAACTGACACTGACATCATACATGGTCCAATGGACCACAAAATCTATTCCTTGCCCTGTGCTTTTGCCATCTCCCATTTGATTTTTTTTTTTAAATTTTACATGTTAGACATCTTTTTAAAAAACAAGTCATTAACAGTTTCTTTAATTAAATATTTAAACATATTTTAAAACTCCAGCAGAACAATGTAACTGGCAGTTACGGCCCATATTCCTACCATGATGAAGGTTGGGATGCATCGTCAAGCTCAAAATGCTTGGTGTGAAAAATGACAGAGAGGGCACAGAAGCAAAGAAGGAAGCCTGTGAGATGCCCAGAACTTTTGGCATGCCCTGCTAGCTAATTAAAGTGAGGCATGATACCACTGCGAACCTTAGATATAAAACTGAAGGCAAGATGTATGAGCTCCTGCTGGATGCGCAAAGACAGCAGCCAGGAGCAAACGCAGTGCATCAGGCTCGCGATGTCCCAGGACTGGCAGTGATGTGAAACAATGCCTGCTCCTGTTGAAAAGCCGGTTCTCTATTTCCCTTGAATGACAGACAGCGCAGCGGGACTGTCATCGAGCTGGCTGCAGTTAGGCTAAATGCTGAGGCGCATACCCATCAGTTCCAGATGCACAGACATCTAGAACTGTCTCTTCCTAGGACAAAAGGTACTGAACTATGTGCACCATTAGTCTAATCTGGCACAGTAATTCCCATGCATCTGTCAGTTACTATTCCTTTACATACGATGTTACTGAATCGTGCAATAATTTTCCATGACACAAGTGTAGTATCTGTCTTTTTGTCCACCCCAATTGACAGAAATGGGAAAAAAAAAAAAAAAAAGAACTTCACAGTGAAGAGAGACAAAACTAATGAGAGAAATTAGTTTTAAATATTGGACATAATTCATCATTCTGTACAAAAGCCTTATGCCACTTTACTGGAGCGATGCTTTCATTTGAGCACATGAATCAAGTATTTCATGTGCAAAGTTACAAATAGTCAGAATTTAGCACCCTCAAATCATAATTTAGAGCTATTCAGTATTATCAACAGTCTTCTCTAGTGTCTATTGGAATATCAGAGAAACTACATGGCAAGATAATAAAACTGCTCTGAAAAGGCATTTCAGAATTTGCTCTCATTATGCCCAATTCCAGACAGTTCTACAAGTCTTTCATTTCTCTCAGAACTGAAATGAACAAAACCCCCTGATTTTTAAAAAGACTGGATTTTCTTTTAATCTTGGGGAAAAAATGCATTTTCTTTCAAATATCCTGATTAACAATGCTAAAGTTAAATATGTGGAACTTGGTTTTTTCCCCCCTCTAAGCTTTCCCCCTCTAAGCTTACTATCCAATTTTTCAGAACAAGTTATTTACGGTTTTAAGAATATGTGAATTCTAGTGACTATTAACCCCTGTGGTACATACGTATTTGTGTGTACAAATATGGGGAAAGCTGTTGATAGATGGAGTCAGTGCTTAAGATATTGGCAGAATTAAAACGGCCAAGATGAAACATTTGTCTACAGAGGATCAGAAACACTTCATGTTAACTGGCATTAACATTTAGCAGGATGCTTCTCCAAAATACTCCACCCAACCTGTCATTTTGTCTTCTTAAAGGTCATCAGTAAGATGAACTGATTAGCAGTATGCATACACACAAAACCTCCAGAAATACATATATCCTACCCTATCATCTTTCAGTTCAAAAATTAAAGAATTAAAATATTTCTTTGCTAAAAATTGAAGAATTATGAAATCGGGAGCGCTCTCTAAACCAGCTGGGATTCTCATTAGCAGTAGCAACAGCATTTCCTTTGAAACAAAACAATTCAACACGCAAACCCTTGCCTGTTCTGAGGCACTGATCTTCTCTTGGCTTGAAAGATAATAAAAAGTCTGATAAAAATGCATAGCTTTGACCCTCAAAATCCATGTGAGTGAAATGGTAGTGAATATTTCTGACCACTTATATCCGTCCCACATTCATGGTTTTTTTGACAGTGCAATTTAAAGAACTTTATACAATGACAAAGATATAGCTAACTACCAAATACAAGTGGTTGATACCATCGTCTCTTGTTTGTATAACAAAGTGGACTACAGACAGTTTTTCTTGTTAGCCATGATGCCTTCATCTATGAGGTGCTCATTGAAAGACCCAAGGCTTTTACCCATTTATTTTAAGAACATCTATTTTTTTAGTTTTTAAACAAAGTAGTTCATTCCAGAGATTGAGCAAAAGGGGTCTGTGGTTGAAAATGTGCAGAGGTCGTGCTCTTCCAGAGCTGAAAGCCCAGTGTGCTCTTTTTGGAAGAGGAATGGGGGAGAAAGTGAAGAGGAAGATGAGAAAGAGAGAAGAGAAAAAAGAGATTCAGCTTCCAGAAGTTAACTGCTCCACCTATCAGTGCAGACAGCTAAAGCTGTCAGAGAGCAGGAGGAGCAGTGCTGCTCCTTAAGGGTAAGGGATCCAGGAGCGGCTGCCATGCAGGCTGGGCGATGCCCTCGCGGACAGGGTGCACCCCACAGTGCCGGGGGGGAGGGGGATGAGCAGGGCAGGGTGGTGATGGCAACGAGTGCTATTGACAGTCCCGTCAGCATCAGGTGAAGGCAAGGTAGCAAGCCACAGCCAAGGTAAACCCAACAAATCACAAATCCAAACAACTCCAATTCAACAGGGCTGGGGCTGGCCAGCTGCAATGTTGTTGGAGCAGAGATTGATGTCCCCGGAGCAGGGATTGATGTCCCCAGGCTGAGCTGAAATGGGGCCCTAGGCCCATAGGCAGGGGTGGGGGGAGCCCCGGGGAAGGCCAGGCAGGCCAGTAAGGACTGGTGGTGTCCTCAGAGCCCCGGTAAGAACTAGACAATTGTACAAAGACAGATAGACACAAGTATTTTGTAAAAGCTCCTTGAGACTAGTCTTTCAAAAGGTAATTGTGAGACTGGTGGGGCCAAGGAATCTCATAATGTTTTAGAGAATGGAACTTTGCATTTCCCTAGGATTAAGAATGCACCAGTGAATTTTACAGTACTGGGTGTTTGGCCCTCAATAACGGAGAAATCCTTTCCTTTTCTGTAATTAAATATCAGAACCATGCATCCCTACCAAATCCAGTTTAGAAACTGTAGCACTACTTGACAGAAATGACAGGAAAAAATGTCATTTTTCTTGAAACTAATATTTCTGGCAAAGATCTTTCTCTTTTCAAGAACATCAATTTCAAGCTATATGCCAGTTAAGTCAGCACAGCTCATGCTGCAGCCATAACCAATTTCTTGAAAGTTACTCCTACGGAGTCCTTCAATTTGCACATCCAGAGCTTATCCACTTTGCTTACACAAGTAGTACTACTGAAGTGAATGGACAAGGTGAAAGGGATTTGTTCCGAGATACTTATTGAAGGATGCCTTACATTGCACAACTCCCTAACAAAGGACTTTGCTACTATGTCCATTCTTACAGCAGAACTGAGGTACTGAATACAAATATTTATCTAAATCCAAGTAATTTAAATTGAAAAAATGATATTATTAGGCACTATGCTTTCTTAAAAGCATCAGTGAAGACTTGTCGCTGAAATGATGACCCTGACTTGTCCAGGGCTTCATGAAGCATTTATTATTAGATCAAAAGTAAACGGTTACCATGTGCTGCTTGAACACTTCATGTCTTTAACTATCATTAGCGATTTCACAGCTAGTGATTTCCACGCGCATATCTAGTTGACATGCACAACAAACAGTTCCCACATTTCAGTAATCAAGTGGCCTCCCTCTGTGCTGCCATAATTCCCAGATCATTTATACTCTGCTGCCTTGCCCTTGAAACCTTGCCTTAATACCTTCCACACCGTGCAATTTGAAGTCACCAATAAAAACTTAGAAGCACATGGAAACTTGGAAATTTAGGACAAAGTGAAATGGGTTTAAATGCAAAATTAACACTATATAGGCTCTGGTACTGTCTCCAGTATACATTTTCATATTCCATTCTTTGGGATGCTGTACTAGAGAGAATGTAAGAACCCAGATACTGAGTTCATATACAGTTTGCTCTGGGGTACACTAGATTTTATTTATCTAAGGCTTCTTCAAAACTTTATTCTAGAAACGAGTCAGAAATATCACAAAAATTAGGTTTTTCTTTTCAGAGTTATGGTGCTACACACAGATGATGATGATGATCAGAATTATGAGGCTGAGCAAGTATCATTGCTTTAGTTTTCATCCCAGATGCATCTGGAAGTGCAGAGGAGAATTAATACCTTAGTAGCTGATGAATTAGATGTTCTGCTCACATTTTTGTGAGGTCACATCTCATTTTATACTGAAGGATTTGGCTGGTTCTTTAAGTTTCAGTCAATTCATAGTTAAGTAGCCGGTCAAAAGACAGGAAACAAACAGTCAGAAAGAAAAGGTCAGTTTTTAGAGTGGCGTCCCCCAGAGACCAATGCTCATGTCCTGCTGGCAGTGTATGTAGAAAGAATCTATAATACAGGCTGGACAGTGAACACGTAAAAGCGTGCTAGCAATCCAAAGGCATTCATGGTAGCAATGATGATGATTGACCACAAAAATTTGCCAAAGAATCTTATGATACTGGGTTGCCAAGTGATGAAATGTCGCAAAATTCAGTGTCATAGTGATGCACACCGAATAAAATGCTCCTAACTTCACATAAAAAAATAACAGGACTCCATACTAAGCTACTGCTGCTCAAGACAGATCTTGTGTTTATAACAGATAGATGGCTCTATAACGTTATCAACTCCATGCTCAAAAGCAGACCAAAGGGAAAAAAAGAAAATAAATGATCAGGAATAGAAAAAAGATGGCACCGTTGAAATGTTGGACACTCCTGCATATTGCTTACTGATTGCCATCTTGATCCCCCATCCCAAAAGGATACATTGAAACTAACAGACCTGTAGAAAAAGACCAAATAGGTGTTCAAATGTACAGAAGAAAAGAAACTTGAAAAGGTCTATACAACCTTGAATATAATGGAGCAGATAATAGGTGGAGAGTATAGAACCAAGGTGCATCAAACATAAGTGGCAAGTAGCAGATTAAAAGTATAAACAAAAAAAGTTTTATTATTATTGTCTTTACAAGGAAACATTGCTATGGGATGTCATGGACTCTAAAAACACAAACATCTCTAAAAACTAACTAGATAAACTTACAGAAGAAATATTAATGGAAGATATTATAAAGACCTACCTCTGATTTAAAGAAGTCTTTGAGCCACAGGCTACTAAAAGCTTAATAGTCAAAACCAAGAATGCATCATTGCATGTGCACTGTCTTATTATAGTCGCCCCTGGAATTTGCTACTTGCTTGCACCTTGGAGGAACGCTACTGAGCTCACAAGCATTGCAGCTGTCTGAGTTTGATCATTACTCCCTTCCTATTACTATTCCCTTCCTGATTATCTCAGTTTGCTTGCAGGTAAAATATAAACACATGGTATAATAGTGTAACTGGAAAAAAAAAAGTGGATGATGAACACTATCAATATTTTGTGGGAAAGAAAGTTAAAGAAAGTTAAAAAGTTAAATTTAAGGAAAGACACCTGAAGTGAGGTATTCTTTGATGTGAGATAGTATAGTTGCAAATGGCTGTCTGAAGGATCACAAGATTTTTTTTTGTCATTGTTTATTCTGTGACTACATTTCTATGTCTTTGTACAGGACCCCAATGTTTATAGATATCCTTTATGACTAAACCATTTGACAAAATGAACTAAATAGTTCTACTGTTAGGAAGTTTTAGCAACAGAAAAAGGACTGACTGCTAAGGAGATAAACTGACAGGCTCTTATCTGTAAAAGTACTGCCCTGAGATATTTAGGGCTGGTTACTGGGTGAGTGTGTGGAGGTCTTACGTTTGGTCCATGGAGGGATGACATGATCCTGTAAAGATTACGGTTTCATATCTTTCATCAGCAATAAATAATTTAATTTAGGAAAAAAAAAGGGGGGGGAATAAAAGTATTCCCAGACTGTTGGGAAGCATGCAAGTTTCATGTCTTTTAAGTGAGACCACATACTGCATAAAAATATTGTTTATATATTGGAGGGGAGATGGGAGAACAGATGCTGATGAAGGCGAAGCAGCTGGGTCCAGGGCCATGGGTCACGAAGCATGACAGGGGCCAGAGACCTGTCAAATACTGGGGACCATCTCCTGCCTTCCCATCTGGCGACAGGGAGAGACAAAGGTGAGGAACGACTTGCCAAGGCCAGGGTGGGCAGTGAGGCTCAGCAGAGAGGACGGTGACAGCCCTTTCTCCTGCACTAGGCCAAAATGCTCCCAGTGCCGCCCTGCTGGTTTCCCACAGGAATGAAGTATACGGGCCGCAGCGGCACTGCCAGCACGTCTGTCAGCCAAGCTCCGGGCTAGGAGCTTTGAACCACTGGCAATATCAAGAGATGTGGATGGCAGAAAGGTAGAGACAGGAAAGACATTAAAGGCTAGATCAAATCACAGAAACATGGCGTCTGCTGTCCCTTTAGGCACCGTCGCTTGCTCGCCAGCTCTTCTTTAGGAAAATGCAGGTCTCCCAATGCCCTGTGTCTGCCAGTCCTCAGCAGAGACCTCAGGGGGTTGGTTGCCCATGGTATCTCAAAGGGCACTGGCCCTCTACATTTAGGCAGCTGATCCCTTCCTGATTTGCCACATATCTAAAACAATATCTAAGCAAAGGAGAGAGATCACAGTACTTCTCCTGACGGAAAGGCAGTAGAGCTCCGTACACAGCCATTCTTCTGGACCAGCCAGCTGCTAGAAGGCAGTGGCTCCATGGTGGATCAGGCTGTGCAATTTTGGGCACAACATGCTGCCACTTGCCCAGCTGGCAAACTAGGCAATCATTTGGGCTGTTGGGGAGACAGGTATAGGGATATGGAAGGAACTTACAGACAATTTGATATTGTATGAGGCTACAGAGACATGGGAGGGGTCTAAGCTTTACTAGGGAAGTGAAACTGGTGGAGCACCAGAAGGAAGCTGGAGGTACTGTAAAGGTGTCATGGGGAGACTCTGAGAAGATCAGAAGTTTTGCTATTGAGGCTGCAGAAGATAGCCTGAGAACTAGGGTAACTGTAGGATGAAAATGCAGTTGATGTATGTAATGGAGCCTTAGGACATAGGGCTTCATTAATTTGTTTCTTGTGAGATAAATTTTTCCCTATCTTCTGACCGAGGAAGGTAACCTGTTACAGCAGAAGTTACAACACAGCCTTTGTCATACCATGACTGCACAAACATGGATGAAGCCCATCAACAAAAAATTACAAAGAAATGAACACATGAGAGTAGCTTTCATTCCAATTTAGAGGCTGATTCACAACAAAGTTTCTCTGATATTTCTATTATTAGTGACATACTGGTATCGTCCATAGATCACTGCAGCGTGGCAGCATGAAAACTGTTGAATAACAGGATAACCATCTGCTGGATGATGAATAGTTTGGCACAGAAAAATGGTTGAGCCTTCCTGCAGATATCCATGTTCAACTAAATCCCCGTCAACTGTCTGAATAAAGGGCACTGAACATCAAGTTAGTTTCCATTTCATTCTCATCACTGGCTTACCAGGACAAAGCACTGACTGACGCCTATGGTGGTAGCTCCAGTCATATAATGGCAATACTAATTTAATATACATTAGTAGTATAATGTTCATTTACGGACACTGAGAATCTGCTTCTGACCTTTACAATAGCAACACTTCTTAGTATTGTGGTTCCTAGACTTTTGTACTTCTTTCCTACATCTTGATATGTTTTAATTTAGGCTGTTCAGGAATTGTGGCACCAGGATACCTTTTATCCTATAAGTCAGTTGAATTTACTCCTTGTATTCCCCAGATGGCATAAAGTTTTGAGTAATACACTATTAGATTATCTTTTTCTGATGATGCATCATACTAAATCATCACCTGACTGATGATAATATAATGGGAATAACATATTAACATAATTTATCATCCCTGTACCTTGCTCAGGGGATATTTTACTTTATCATATAATATATTAGTTGTCACTTCTGTGATATATTACAGTAAGACATCATCAGAAAGAAACATTTTGATGAAGTAGTACTTAACAGTAGAGACTATGATCTAGGGATAAACAGCCCTCAGGGGTACTTTGTTTAACAGAATATTGTAATACAAAGGTAAGAAGATACATGGCATAATGAGAGATGTGATTATTCTCTGACATCAGACTTGCCACTGGTGCTAGACCAGCTGTGGTTTACCTTGGAATAGTAATTTATATAAATTGCTATACACCCTCTAAGCTGTGGTGACTTTTGCGTTACCTTCATGAATTCACCAAAAAGCTTCATCAAACTAGCTGAAACTTGTTTTGACCTTTTAGAGTGTCTCTACAGATAAAAAAGCCAGTGTGTTTATTTCATGAAAAAAATCTACCTAATTCAGAATAATGAAAAAAGCAGAGGGGTGTTTTTTGTTTTTTAATTTAGAAATGTTAATTTAGCAGAGCTGGATTGGCAAATGTCAACTTTTTTTTTTTTTTTTTTTTTTTTTTAACTACAATTTCATTGATAGACAACCATTTAAGTAATTTTTAGCATTCTGGCTTTAAATTAAGCATATGCATCCTGCTAAGTTATGGTAAAGCTGGCTAAACTCCTGCCTTAAGGCATGGCAGTCATGTGTTTACATGATCAGCTCGCATAATATACAGATGCAACTTCTGCAGAAAGCCCCTTTTTGTGTTATAAAAAAGCATATGCACTGACTTTTTTCTTTTTTTAATCATCTCAGTTACATTTATGTACTGAAAAATGAGTATTTGAATATATTTATAGATATATAGGAAATGGATTTACAAAGCTGCTCTGGTGGAAAGCAAAGCAATGTGCATTCCAACAGGCAGCTACCAGCGCAGCTGTGCCTGCAGAATCTGAAAGTAAACTCTTTCAGATAATAGCACTGGGGAAGAGAGACTAAATCAAAAGCATTCAGCAGAACTTAATGACATTTTAGGAGAAAGCATTTTTCTCCTTTGTCTATAGATAGTTGACAATTTACTCTTTGGTTTACAAATTTGCTCCCCTTGATTTCTGGATTAGGACCTTGTATACTTAAGGAAATTAAGGCCAAGTGGTGTTGATATCAATGAAGTATGAAGTTATAGAATACTAATGCATGGGTTTGATTCCTTATTTTTAAGATCTTCTATGTAAAGTGCTAAAGTTCAAGTCCATCTTCAAAACCAGAAATTCGTATTACTTCAAGAGCCAGAATCTAAGCAAAACACCACCTGTTTTCCTACTCACAATGAAGTGGGGTATATTTTATAGCACATGCATCCCTCCACTGTTTGTTTCATTGTAGACTGTAAAATTTCTGGGGTGGACTAGTTATCATTCTCAATAATTCACAACAACCCACAGGATCCCTTTAGTTTTGGTGAAAGAACTGAAGAAAGAATTCGGATCTTGCAAAGGATGGGTATCATACTTACACCTGGTAAAACAGTGGTATTGAGACAGAAAACTTGTCACATAAACTCGGTGATTTAACACCACCAAAAACAACACTGAAAAGAAGCTACCATCCCTTATCAGCAATTTCCAGAACACTACTTGATTTATTCCAGGTACGAGAGAGCTCACTAATTATAATCTCAAGAACGTGCTCTGGGAAATTGATCTAGATGAGCCATCTATCCTCCTTAACAAATTTCCTCACCTTCTGGCATACTCTCTGAAACTTTTCCCATGGCTAGCACATCAATATCTCCACAGCATGTATTCTTATGACTAATGAAAGGTAGATTAGGCTGCACTTTTGGCATAACTCAACCTAACATAAAAAAACCCAATGCAACACCCTCCATTCCCAATCACACAATCATTGGCAACATTAAAAAAAAAAAAAAAAAAAAAAAAAGGAAAAATCAGACCTAGGAATGCACTCTTTTCTTCCTAGGGTAAAATGTAGCATTCAGAAAGGAAGCCCTTCATTGCTCTTTCTGTCTTGTCTTTCTGTGCTCCACCCCACAGGATGTGCACAGGATACCCCCTCACCCATGTGGTCATTCTCTTGGTCGTCACGTACTTGGGTTGTTCGCTGGGCCCTCACATTTTAGTGCCTGGATTAAATATTCTTCTCTTCACATTCATTCCTCTGTTTTGCTATGATGCGCCTCAAGCGATCTTTAATTAAGGGACTTTCACTGTTTCTAAAATACAAGGGGGTGCTAGACATCTTTGACTTTTAAATATATCTACTACTGCTTCTGCTGATTTATCTTGGCTGAAAAAAAGTACATCTCCAGTCTTAATCTGACTGGGGTCATAGGATTCAATTCAACACCTTTATCTCTTGTTCCATGGTTTTAGGCATTATTCTTAGTAGCAGTATCACGCTCACTTTTCACTTTCTCTGTTTACAGAGAAGATGCAATTGCAACTAGCTTTCTAACCATCCGCATGTGAATAGATGTTCCCTTGCTTTCCCCAAACTCTCTTTTTCTGAAGCTCATGTTTTTCACTCCAGGATCCCTTTGGGATGCTGGAGCAATCATGATCTCATTTGTCTAAATGCAGTTGTTGATGGTACACTCTTGGTCTTCCCAGCCCTCCCTCCCCATTTCATCCATAGTTTAGAACTCGGATAAACATACAAAAAAACCAAGAATAGGGGAAAAATGAGTCTTCAACTTCTCACAGCTATAGGGAGTTAATGGAAGCAATGAACTGATCATTTTTTTCATGAGTATTGCTTTCTGCAATATACACAGCGTGCCCATGGACTAAAGACGTGACATTTTATTGCACATTTAGTCCTTTTAAAGGGCTTCAAAATCTATTAGTTATTTAAGATTTTCAGCAATGGGATTAAATTGCATTAAAATAGCATTACAATGCCTACTAAAATAAGCATGAAGATTTTTTTTTTTTTTTTTTGGCATTTGAGAGTTAAATAGTTCAGGGTTGAAGCTGCCTTCTTTAGATTCATGGTAATGACAGCAAATGTACCATACAAAAATCTTGAGTCAGAAATACAAGCTTGTGGTTTTTATAGTTGCCCAACTGCCTTCACAATTCCATAAAAGTCTATAAAGCATTTGTTTGAGGTATGCTGACCAATAATGATTTTTTCCAAACACCATAACCAAATTAGGAAAAGTTGTTTTTCACACTTCGTATTTTATAAGTATTTCCAAAAACCAAGAGGTAATTTGCTGAAATTCTTTAAACATTAAAATGGTGCAGTAACACTGCTCAGGCATTTTGCTTTTCAGAGGGCTTCACAGCTCATAACTAATTATTCTCATGGCAACCCTCTGATGAAGCTACTGTCTCCATTTAACAGTAGGAAAAACAGAGACAGAGGTTAAGGACTGTCAAATATGCCGAATACCTGCAACTCCCACTGGCAATAACTGGATCTCTAGATGCTCACTGTTACTGAAAACAGGCTGTAAATGATTTATGATGGGTAAAACTGCAAGGTAAAAGAGCAAGAACCTCTGAGATAAAGTTCCAGCTTATGCATTTGTTGGTTTCCTGGGCTGTGACTTCATCTCACAGTGGAGAGCTTTTACAATAGATTTTGTATTTATAAAAATAGAAAAACAAATTAACAGTCAACTTCTGTGAATGAACATTACAAAACCAGCAGAAAGATATTCAGCCTCTAAGAACACACAATCTGGTTTGTTTTTTGGTTTTGTTTTTTTTTTTGTTTGTTTGAGGTTTTTTTGGTTTAGCTCAAAAGTTCAGAAAACAAGCTAACAATAATTTCTCTTTTTTATTATTCAACCTGCATGCTAACTTCCATAATGAAAATTCAGTTTCATACTTTAGGCTTGCATTTATGTGCCTTTTTTTTTTTTTTTTTTAAATTTCATTCCTCTTATCATCAATTTGATTAAACACACAACACCATTGCTAAGCTGCAGGAACAAAATGTTGGCTTTAATGCGTTGCTCTGGGACTTGTCATCAAGCCAAATTCACAGATGTTCCAATGAGCATGTGGCATTTGGTCCATTTCTAGGATAAACATCATGGTTTACTTTATCTAGAGGGTCACAATCTGTATAAGTAATAAGTAAGATCAGTTAAGTGCCCTCACCTCTGTCTATAGCTCTATGCTTTTGATAAGCTGATGCAAAGCAGAAGCAAAAGTGAAAAAGGCAAAACTAGGGAAAGGGGAAAAAAACCTTGTGGTCTCCATGCCTCATCATGAAAGGTTTTCTTGTTTAAAGTTTTGCCTGTTGTGACAAGATGTACATTTTATTATAACCAATGTGGTAGGTAGAGGTATTTATACTTAGAAGTGGGAAAAACTGTGAAATTATATTCAGTAGATGGGTGGAAATGAGATGATTGTGATGGGTCCTAAGTGCATGAATAACCCTCCCAGAATCCTCATGAGGTCTTATCAACTTCTGTTATGTTGCTGAAAGATATTGGCCTATAAAAACTTAATAGGACAGAAAATTGGGATTTCGTATTTTGAAGCACCCCAACATAAAGAAAAGAATACATGTGCATACATGAAGAAATTGTTCACGAGCTAGCTCCATGGACATGTTTGCAACACAGCAACTGCAAATAAAAATGCATCGATGCCTATGAAATCTACAGGCAGGCTTAACAGTTTTGAGGTACTGTTCATATAGACTATAAAACTGGTGTTGCACGGCTACCAGGAAGAGTTGTGTGCATATTAACTATGAAAAATAGCCTCTCCCCCCAGAAAATCTACCAAAATACACACATCTCTGATAATAGAATAAGAACTTGGGTGAAGATAGGTAGGTTCCTCATAACTGCTTGTCCCAACCTTGTCCTCCATGAAAAAATTATGACTCAAATTGCAAAAGTTCACTTTTTTTTTTTTTTTTTTTTTTTTTTTGGTAAAAAAACCAAATACTTTTGGGGAGGATCTTTTAAGAGGCAAATTTTTAAAGTTTTCTTATTGTTACAAGAACTATGGGGGAAAAAAAAAAAAAAAAAAAAGGCAGCCATCAGTATTTCAGTCCCATGATTATTCCAAGAGTTGATTCTTCCCAAACAAAGATAACTTGGAGTGAAATCACATGTGCTGACAAGTGAGATCCTAGCAGTTCGTGGAGCCCAGCCTGTGTGTCTGCTGTAATTAAACTTGTACACACAAACTGGAGTGTGCAGTGTTGCTATTCCTCTTAATGGGATAGAGCTTCTAGGCAGAACTTTTAAAGCCTTAGTGAAAGCAGTCTTTTACTTTAATGA
Organism: Podiceps cristatus; assembly: GCA_000699545.1. Classification (NCBI taxonomy): domain Eukaryota; kingdom Metazoa; phylum Chordata; class Aves; order Podicipediformes; family Podicipedidae; genus Podiceps; species Podiceps cristatus. The sequence continues at coordinate 48,158 of KL280130.1, read as the reverse complement.
GTCTTCACTATGTCACATCAATCCTAATGTGTGTCATACATTTTGTTACTGCATGTATTACCAAAGAGCATCTGTTGATCTATAGGTGGCCAATACAAATACATTTTACTATTGGTTATAAACAAGACTACGCAAAAAGTCCAGGGCAATACACCACAGGAAAAACCCTAAAAGAAAACCTCAAGACAATGTTGAAAACCCCCAGTATTATGTTGTATTTGTGGTATGCAGGATGGTGTTATGCTGCCCCTGTAACAATGTCAAACTTTAATTTCAAATCCTTGTTTCTATGTTTAAAACTTGAGGGCACTATAGCATTATTCATGTGGAAAGCTAAGCAAAAAGATGGGGCAGCACGAGGCTTTTTCTTGCTTTTATCTAAACACCTCATAATACACAAGAATTTCAACTCCAGCACAGTATACCCAGGACTAGAAACAAGTACCTGAGCACAGAAAAGACACAGGTTGTTGCATTGCAATCTGCAGCTTTGAGGAAATTATGGGAATCAATCATCTGATACCTTGATTTCACAACACCTTGTCAAAAGGCAAGGCTGAACTGACAGTTGCATGGACTTTAAAAAAATAAGCAGCAGAGACAGTACTTGACCAACTGTTTTGCAACACAGAAAGTCTTACAGAGAAGCCAGTCAAAGGGACCTTGTCTAAATGTCAAGTATCATGTAGGGCTTGCTACCTTTGCCTGCAGGTTCCACACTGGCAGGGATACTAGATAGAAAGAAAAAAAATCACATGCAAAAGGACAAAAACTATCCCAAACAACAGTCTCTGCCCTCTTACAATTGGGAAACTGTCAGGAACTGAGGAATTTCCTTGGAACAGAACACGCTCTTGGAAAGAAGTTTTCCATGTGTCAAATGTTCTCATCTGTGTACCTTATCTATGGATGAAAGCACCTTTCACCAAAACATAACATCTGCAGCAGTGAAAGAGGATTTCTGATGTGACTGGATATGTAACGTAGAAAAAAATATAGGCTAGTTATGGCAGATGCATAGAGTAGCAGACTCTAAAATGTATCACACCATGGAGAGTCAGACAGGTGCCTGCTATCCTCTCTGAGACTTTGTGACAAACCTTCCCACACGGAAAAAAATATCTTGTCAAGGAAGCCAGTAAGCAATTTCTTATACAATTTGCTATCTCAAATAAATGTAATAAAAAGTGTATTAAAATGAGTAGGTTCCTTTAACTGAACCTATGATACACTTTTAATTAGGACTTGTCTCTGCCTTCAGGTATAGCCTGAGATAAAGCATGCGTGAAGGAAGATACAACCTTCACTGTTGTGCTCTCTGAGCATTTTTCTTAGCTATTGTCAGGAGAAGATCATGCTCAACTGGAAAGTTGTGTACTGAGGGCAGGCAGCCAAACCTCAGAGAGGAAAAGAAGAACTTCCTGGAGATGAGAAGGGGTTGGTACAATTCATAAAGTCATTGACTAAGCCTAATCTGCAAGCAAGATGTACATATTTATGTAAAGTTCAGGCTGACTCAGGGTCCTGAGTTTTCTTCTCCCTGATTTCTGATAAGAACTTAAAGGAAAAGCCCTGAGAGGGGGGAAATCTAAGAGAACTCCTGCTGACATTAAAATATTTAAACACAGAAACACAGTATCTTCTGCACATCAAATTACACCATAGGTGATTCTGTCACCTACACATAGCAATGCAATATTACTATTCTGTAGAGGACAGTTGATGCCAAAAATTTATACACCCCCTGCCTCATTATCTTCTCCTAATTAAGAAGCAGATGTTACTTACGGTTTTATTTTTGATGAAGGCCAAATGTTCTACATGCAATTGGAAAGCAGCAAACAGATATTAAAAACTTAACAAATTACAAAAGCTATGGATCCCAGTATATTTCTTTCAAGAAGAGTGTAGTAGAACTGCTAAATAATTTATGACCATGACAGTTTCATGAACCTGTGGCGGCTCTCATTTAGAAAAGACTTTGAAAAGAAAATCTGCAAACACACTGTGCATTAATTTCATTGAATAATTTACAGCATGTTGTCATGTAGGATTTCTTTTCCCTCTTTATTCTATGAACTGAACAAATTTCAGAAGCAATACTATACAATGAAATACATTCCTTTTGTTAGTCACAGCTGTTAGCTGTATCTTTCTACTTGCTCTCTTTTTCTATACCTACTCTCGTGGTAACATTGCTGTACCATGAACAAACAATTTGATCAAGAGACTGAAGTCGATTGTGAATGGAAACATATTCCCAGAAGTTGACAGAGCCTGTGTGTATCTGTCTTGAGTAACAACTGCTTTAGTCTTATTATTCTAAATGATAAGATTTCCCTCTAGATTATTGTCTTTAAAAATTGCCACAGAATCTCTCACTTTTTGCAGATGATGTCAAGCTGGGCAGAAATGTTGATCTGCTTGAGGGGAGGAAGGCTCCAGAGAGGGATCTGGACATGCTGGAGCAACGGGCCAAGGCCAATTGTATGAGCTTCAACAAAGCCAAGTGCAGAGTCCAGCACTTGGGTCACAACAACCCCATGCAAGGCTACAGGCTTGGGGAAGAGTGGCTAGAAAGCTGCCCAGCAGAAAAGAACCTGAGGGTGTTGGTCGATAGGTGGCCAAGGAGGCAAATAGCATCCTGGCTTGTATCAAAAATAGTGTGGCTAGCAGGAGTAGGGAAGTGATCGTCCCCCTGTACGGGTGAGGCCACACCTCAAGTAGTATGTTCAGTTTTGCACTCCTCACTATAAGAAAGACATTGAGGTTCTGGAACACATCCAAAGAAGGGCAATGAAGCTGGTGAGGGGTCTAGAGCACAAGTCCTATGAGGAGCGGCTGAGGGAACTGGGGTTGTTCAGTCTGGAAAAAAGGAGGCTGAGGGGAGACCTCATCGCTCTCTACAGCTCCCTGAAAGGAGGTTGTAGCGAGGTGGGTGTCAATCTCTTCTCTCAAGTAACAAGTGATAGAACAGGAAGAAATGGCCTCAAGTTGTGTCAGGGCAGGTTTAGATTGAATATTAGGAAACATTTCTTTACTGAAAGAGTTATCAGGCACTGGAACAGCCTGTCCAGGGAGGTTGAGCCACCATCCCTGATGGTATTTAAAAGACATATAGATGTGGGGCTTAGGGTCATGGTTCAGTGGTGGTCTTGGCAGTGTTAGGTTAACGGCTGGACTTGAGCTTAAAGGTTTCTTCCAACCCAAACAATTCTATGATTCTATGCCTAAGAGTTTAATCAATAGTACTGCTCCTCTAATTCTGAAAGTATATCTGTGCTGAAAAAGCTCTCTGTGTTTTAAAGTAAAATAAATTAAGCATAGCCATGATGTTGCTGAAGGTGAATGGCTAGGTGTGTTGGATGAGTTGCAAGATTTGGGCATAAAAATTTTTTTCTTAGAGTTTGCTGTATGTGTTATTATGAATTTAAAGGGAACCTGAGTAAAGAGAGGTAAATATTTCTTATTTGTCTGATTTTTGTTACAGCTTCCTCATTTTGGAGAAGGGAGACTAGTATGTTTTTCTTAGGCTACAACTGACTTTATCAAATATACTTCTGCATTGACAATGAGTGTTACAGAGGGAGAAAGAGCCTACATGCTCAAGCTTATTGTTTATGTTGACTAACAGCTTATCCATGACTAGAAGTATTTATCTCTGTGGAAGCACTAAAGATTTGGGAGCTATTTAGCCTGAGTAAGGATAAGAAAACTTCTAAGGAGATGTGTAACACATTTATTATGAGATGTACTCTAGAGGTTTTGGGGTTTTTTTTAAATTAAAGAGAAGGGTGACTGCATTTTTATTCAAAAGAGTTTGCATTAAAACCTCAGATGTATTTATTATGAGATGTACTCTAGAGGTTTTGGGTTTTTTTTAAATTAAAGAGGAGGGTGACTGCATTTTTATTCAAAAGGGTTTGCATTAAAACCTCAGATGTGGATCTTCAAGAGGGAATTTAAATGAAAAGCAGAGTGCCTGATGGAAAAAGTGTGATAGTTCCAGTCAGAGAGTCCAATATAAAACAAGATACAATGAAAACAGAAAATAGAGAGAGCAATAATAGGTAATGCACTGAGAGTGAAGATAGAGGCAGTTAGAAATTAGAGTAGAAATGAAAGCACAGTTAGTGATGTGGTGTTTTGGAAGAGGATGACAAGTCTCACCTCAAAATGCACTTCAGCTCATTGTAGAAATACAATGCAAAAATCAAGGCAGTAAGCATGGCCACATTATGAAGAAGAAAACTAGTTCTTCCATGTGGTTTCAAGTCTTTATATGCCCTTCTTTATTTCCAAATGCTGCGCATTTCTTGGTGAGGTCAATTAAGCATGTTCATCTAATGGCTTCATGCAAAGAAAAAATATTTTAAGAAAGCAGTGAAATTTCTAAGGTTATTAATAACTCAATTTGCCTCATCTATTACTTCACAAAACTGGTCCTAACCCTCATTGAATGGATTTCTGACATTTGAACTGTGAACAAAAAGCCTCGTATGGAATAAACAGTGATATGAACCTGTGAAACATTTTATAGGAGAGAAGAAAAAGCCATGAGATTAGAGTGGAAAGAAGGGGAACAGGGAATCAAGAATATAAAATAATACATTTCCTTTTCATGCAGTAATACACAGAGTTAATACACATAGATTTTGGAATTACTTTAAATACAATAAATATGAAGAAAGCTGTTTGTTTTAAAATATTCCAACAATGAAGATGTCAGGAGAGAGAAGATTCTGCCACCTTTTAAGATGACGATGATACTGCCACAGCGGGGCAGGCAAGGACAAGACATAAGATTTGCTTCTAGAACACTTCCAAAGTGCAAGGAACAGATAAAGTATTTTAGATACTAAGGGCAAAATCCAACAACGCTTAGTCAGGCAAAACTCCTCTGCTGTATAAGTACTGAGCAAAGACTATGATGTTTGACCTAGATTTATCAGAGTCATATAAATCTAGGTCTAACACGTTTTAAGACAGACGACCACTGTGCTACAATATTCCTGTGGCATTCTGTTTAAAGAAAAACAGATTAACCGTAAACTATGAATCATCTCCTGCACCCCCCCACGTATATAATGAAGGGAAGAACTCACAGCTGGGCAGGGAGAGGCTACCTTGAAAATCTGCCGAAGAGCGAGATTAAAAAGAAGTTTACCATTGCAAAGTTTTGGAAATCTGATAAACACAGAAAAGTGCACAAGTGAGATTCCCAAGAGTTTGTGCGGGATTGAAAATAATCCAGCTTTCATTCTTGTAAGCAAAGCAACTCACAAGCAGGCAGGCAACAATGAATAATTCCTTTCTATAGTTATCCTTCTGATTTAGGGCAAACTGCAATTCCTACATGGTCAGCAGAAATTCCTCTAGTTGATTTCACTGGGGATTAATTTAGGTAAATAACTAGGTCAGTCTTGTTCCTAAATTAACATTTCTATTACAGAAATATGAAAGTAGATTAAGTTTAACGTATGTGTATATCTTGCTTCAGAAACTTCCTTCTGTAATTACAGAATCCCATTTACAACTACTTTGATGTCATGTACAAGAAAAATATTAGAATTAGTATCAAAGTGAACAGAAAAATTCATAAGCATGCGAGACATGCACATTTTTGGCTTTCTTCTTCTATCTGACATGAATATCAAAACCCTGACAGCAGTAGCAGTTGGACCAGAGTATCTCCCTGAAGGGCGAGGGAGAGATGGTAGAACATGAGTGCTGCACATCGCAACACAAAAGCCAAAATCATACCAACCTAAAACTCCACCCTTTCATAGTTAGCTGGGTCTACCCTTTGTGAGATTCCTTTCTAAAGAGCAGCAGTTAAACAATGTGAAAAGGTATTTCTTCTTTATCTGAGAGCTCTTCCAACATTAATGTATCCCAGACTTTCCGAACTGTGCAATATTACCGAGAAGAAAATAGCTCTACTATTCAGTCAGATAATAGCTTGATACCATCTTTGACTGTGTAATTAAACTTAAGATTTTTAAAGGACAGGTCCTTGAAAATGAAAAGCCTACAACTTCTATCAGGTGTCAGTCTAGGACCTTGTAATGTTACAAAGTAAACACTAAAACCCACAGGCAAAGTTCAGCCAGCTCCAGGTTTTGCCACCAGATTCGAAAGAGTAGTAACACTTGCTTTGCCTCTGTTAAATTTTCAGGTGAGGCAGTGAGGTGCCATCGGAAGAACAACATAGAACTGATTCTTTTTGATGAATACAGCTATGGAGAAGGTGACTCATATTCCAGGAGACCACGTCTCAGAAAGCTACTGCACCTGAGATTTTCCACAGAGTATTCTGCATCCAAACCTATCCCCCTCATCCCTTTTCATAAAACTGTATAGACTTGACTTACAAAAGTCCCTACTTCCTCTCTTTATGGATGACTATCTTAACCAAACATTAAATTATAACAAAATTGAAACAATACTAACTATCCTTACTTTCAGCAGCGTCAGGCTTTCTTTCCTCCTTTGTATTTATGCAAGCCCTCTAGGTCCCTCCTCTCCCTCATTTCTTGATTGCCTCCTTTTGGTGACATTATATATTCACACTGATCCTCACTTAAAAAAACCCCCAAAGTCAACCAAACAAAACACCCAAAAAGTCCTTCCATGAGTAAAGTAAGAAAAGAAGGAAGAAAGGGAATCTTGGCTTTCCCCACATTTGTGTCTTGAAGATTGGATGTCAGAATTCCAGGCTAAAAATCATTAGTGTCAAGTCCTTGCTAAATTAAGAGGTTTTCTAGTTTTCTACACTACAATTTATTTTAAATGAAATAAGAACATAAATAATGCCTTTAAAATTGTAATGCCTCTTTGTAATGTGGTAAATTTGAAATAGATAAAAGTAATTAGGAAACACAGGACTAGCCAGTCACATGCAAATACAGTGTAGGATAATTCCTCAGGAATCAGATAAAAAACAAACCAAAACAAAACCAAACCAGACAAACCAAAACAACACCAAACCAGACAAACCAAAACAACACAACACAGAAAAAACCCAGGTCTGCTAAAGACCCATACAAGTTTTGGGTCTTTAGCACACAGGAATTCCGCATCCTAAAAAATAAATGAGACTGCATCATGGTCTAGCAGTGTTGCTGAGAATTTTTGGTCTCTTCCAGTCTCATAATTATTTGCTCTCCAGTGGACATGCACAGCATGCTCAGTGCAAAACTAAATACAGCAGGAGAAAATTGAGACAGAAACATAAATGATCTCCTATAGCATCTGAAGACATGGTATGAGTCGTCTTCTCTCAAGGCTCCTTCCCTCTGAGCTTTAAAACATGCATCTGACTATGCCTGAAAAACTGACTGCTTTTAAATAGCCAAGTCTAACGTGTGGGGGTTTTTATTTTAAATTACTTTTACATAGGACTAGAGTTGGGAATTCATTTGACTATACTCATGCACATAACACATAGGAATTACATTCTACTGTGGAATATGTCAGGATTCAAATATGAAGCTTTACAAAAGCCTGGTGAAGCCAACTGCTTCAAATTTTCAACCTGCTTCAAATTTTCCACCCAGAAGTTTTATATGGCTATTTTCAGAGAAGTTACTTTTTACAACAGTATTTAATGTGGGTCAAATTCCCATGGACAGTGCTGTAACAAATGAAAACAAAAAATCATCCCTATCTTATTTCCTTCCACCTAAAAACAGCTAAATAATAGAGCTGGAGCTGAGTTATTTGGATCACTGGAGCTGAATGATTTTATTTTCCCAGTGAATTGCTTACCTCTTCTGACTTCAAGAACACACAGTACACAGATTTAGTTTCTTAACATGTCTTTGAAAGTTACCAGTAATTTTGAATGAGAAAAAAACCCAACACACATACAACTAAGCTACATTTTTTTTTTTTTTGTTTCAAAGCTTTCAGGAGGTTGTTCTGCTTGTTCAATATATCAGAATATGATAACCTACAGTAATTACTGTTAGCTGACATGCTGCTGAAAGCCAGAGCTCTGACATTAATGGACTGACTTTAAACTCGTTAAACAGTATATCAGGAGCTGTGCATATTGCAGGCATGTTCCAATGTATTTAACACAGTAAAGATATTTTATGACACACTGCACCTTGGTCAATACATTGAATATTAAAATACTAAGTAAACTGTGGTCCATTATTAGCAATAGTCTAACAAAACAGGTGTTCAGCATTATTAGATGTAAGGAAGAAATTCTTTACAATGAGGGTGGTGAAGCACTGGAACGGGTTGCCCAGAGAGGTGGTGGAGGCCCCATCCCTGGAAACATTCAAGCCCAGGCTGGACGGGGCTGTGAGCAACCTGATCTGGGTAACGGTGTCCCTGCTCACTGCAGGGGGTTGGACTAGATGGGCTCTGGGGGTCCCTTCCAACCCAAAACATTCTATGGTTCTATGATTTTATTCTATGATTATATTCACTCACATAATTAGCAACAAAACAATAACACTGATTTTATGTCAGTAGGCCTACACTTTTAATCTTAAGTGTGGACTGTATCATTCAAAGTGAATGAAGGTATTGCTAAAAACGTCTAAGTATGTTCTGCGTGTTTACAATAGTTTCCTCAATTATAGTTTGAAAATGGCAGTTCTGATTAAAAATTACAAGGCCAATTTGTGGCCTTCCCAAAAACATCACCCGTAGCGCTCTGAAATTCAGTCTTCATTTAACTATTCAGAAATGATTTGTGAGTGCATTGGCTCCCCCCCTCCCCTCTCCTTGCATAGCTATTTAAGATTAGCTCAGAGAAGTAGCATTGCCTATTTGTATGGTGCAATACCGATAAGTTTTGAATCTTATACCAAAGCCAGACTTAAAATTCATGACTGAGATAACACTGTCTGTGGTGGGGCAGGGGGAAAGAGACCTTTTATCCACTAGCTATATAACCACAAGTAAGGAATGATCGTTTTTCCTCAAGTAACTTTCTAGATGTTCTACTAGCCTTGATGATGTTAAAACCAGTCAATGCTTTAACACACTTGATGAATAATTCTTCATTCTAGGCTAGAAGAGGTAAAACATATTTAGAATTTTCTTCTTAGGCCAAGGAAGGTATTATTTAATCCCTACAGGGAAATTAACCCTGTTTCTGCCTTCCCCAAAGTACTAATCAGATCGTTAGGTCACCAGAAGCAATGGCAATTATAGTTCTGAAAATAAAGAGGGTATTTGTTACATTTGAACATTTCGAACTGTAAGTTGTCTGGAGAATAATAAAAAACCCCTCACTTTGCAGCTTTATGTAGACATTTAAGGACAACTTTTTCTAGAGATAAAGGGAGACAATGAGCAGGCTTTTAAATACCCCCAAGACAATGGGATAGTCACAAACAGCCTCCTTTTGAAGCATGGCAGCTCCGGAGGTTCCCCAGCTTATCCCTGTTTCCTTTCTAAATGGCAATCTCTCTTTATAGTCATACTTTTGCATTCCCAACAGCAGGGACATAGCGATGCTGCGGTGAGGTATGCAGAAGGAAGATTCTCAGCAAAACAGGTCTGCTAAAAGTCTCTTCCCTTTGCAGAGGCAGGACGTTGTACAGCTGCCTGGTGTCTTTGTCTGGCCCTGTACACTCCAACAAACAGGCAAACTTCAAACCCATTAGACAAATCAGCATCTCCTGGTAATGAAAATTGCATTTCCCCACAAGACACAATCGTATATTACATAATTAAACTACAAATTAGAAAGTAGATTTTCTTTTTTTTTTTTTTTTATAGGACACAAAGTTATATCAATTGTTTTCTAGAATTCTGTCTTGAACCTAATAACAAGAATGAAATAAAAACCAGTGATCCCATAAACCCTCACCTAGCCTTTGATGATACATATTTTATTTAGTGTTTATTCATATCTGAATTAAAAAATAAAGCCAGGTAGTATTCCCCTAACAGTGTGTGATAACTACAAAGCAAAATCGGGAACTCAACACTGCAGGAAAATGTAAAAATCCTTTTTTTTTTTTTTTTTCTTTTGAAAGTAAACTAGGGAACAATTTTATTTGAAAAGGTAAATCATATCACTGCACTCTAAAGTCAGGTAAAAAAAACATGAATGAATTCAATTAAAATACATTTCTAGATCAGCATCTTTACATTCAACATCTACCTGAAGAACCTATCTAAATTTAATCTTTTTTCTGTTGGCTTAGAGAAGCTGTTGTCCTGGTGTCTTTTGTTTGCACTATTAATGCTTGCTCTTGATCATAGCTAAACTATAGTGAAATTTCAGATGCATTTTTGTAGCTAGTTTCCTCCTCAGGTCCGTTCCATGATCTGTTTTGTCAGCTGTTATTTAAGCTGATCATTAAGTTCCCTGCCAGTGTCTTTTCTTACCTTTTTTTTTTTTTTTTTTTCTTTTAACAAAAGTTTTTGCACCAGTCATTTTATCTACAAAAATTACCTTGGCTAATTTTTGTCACTATTTGCACTGCTAAAATAATAAATGATAGTCTTTGCCTCCTTACATTCTCTTACCCTTTTTGATCTCTGAAATGTTTTCCCCATAACAGTGATTTTAGTTATATTTGATATTCTACATTAAGTTTCAGTAGTGACACATAAAATACTTTAAACTTCTGCAGATTCATATGCTTTCCCTGGTCTGCCTATTTCTACAGCTGTACACTATTTCTCAAAATTATTCCTAGAGTTTTTCTGTTGGATTGTACTCTACTACATAACCATTTCCATTTGTATTGTGATTCCTGCAGTCACGTTCTGTTATCGATTTCACTAACAAATCCATGTGGCAGAATGAAACTACTTAAAAGCAATTTCTTACTGAAAAGTTCTGAGCGTGGGATGATTTATTTTGCATCCATGCAGCACGTGGCACAGAATTCCACTGTGCGAATCCTGCACAGCCCCTCCTGAATGAGTTAGGGCACGGCTGGCAGACAGGTGCAGTCCTGATTCAAGGCCCTTTACAGACAGACGTCCTGCACATCCAGAGGCAGATCATTGTATTGGTTAGAGTTACTCTTACTGTTTGAAGCAAGAATTGCCACAGTGAATCAAACCCAAGGTGCTCTAATCCTGTAACCTGCAGTAGTAGCCATATCAGATATTTCAGAGGAAGGTGTGAAAGCCTGGAAATAATCCTCTCTGCTACTTCTCTCTTTCGTGTTTGTTTTCTTCCTGTCCTCCTTCCTTCCCTAGGCTGAAAGATGAGGTTTCATGTCTCTAAAATTGTTATGGACTGCAGTAACTGGATATCATGTCTTCTAAGAATATTTAACCCCTACTTCCCCCCCCCAATAAATATTGTTGAAATCTTGGCCCAAATGGTTTTCCGTGGCAATCAGCTCCATGGTTTAATTACACACTGTGTGATTAAACTATTTTCTATCTTTAAAATAGTTTTGAATTTCCCATCATTTAACTTAACTGGACATACCTTTATTTTTGTACTTTATGAAACAGGAGTGTGCATTTCTGACCTAGACCATTTATTATTCAACATAGTGCATTTCCAGTGATCATTTACACCAAACTTTTAGCCTAGATATTAAGACTCACTGATGTGAATATCCTGCATTGCTCTTGTCATCGCTGCAGTAAGCAGGTACATTTTCCTGTTAATCCTCTGGAATAGTGGCTGTTTTAAATGGTTACAGTCAGAGCTAAACAGATCTTTTCTGAGTGTTGGGATACCTTTCATAATCCCAATCACTACGTCTTTCCTTGTTACAGCAGTTACCGTGAGTTCAGTAAAAATATGTATGCAGTGAATCAACAGAGAATACTCCACTAGTGGAGTGGGTTTTCAGCCAGGGGTATATCAACTCCTGACAGTCTGTGGAATACTTTAAAGAGATCTGTGAAAGATACCAAAGTGCAACGTGCTATACAAAACCCACAAATAAGAAGCTTCTAACAAAGTTTGCATCTCCACTGGATAAATTTCAGGAGTCCATGCACTAAGAAAGGTTGACAACCACTGCACCAAAATATGCATTACTGTTCTCAGACAATATTATACCCCCAAAATAATCAATGCAATCACAATCGGTATTAAATGTCACAATTTCATCATTTATCTCCTAGATGCTCCTTCAATGGCATCGATACTTTAGGTCCATAAGAAGTTCATTGTCAATCCTATTCTGTAAATCATCTGTAAATGCATGCCTCCATTTTTCATAAACACACAGAGCAAGGCACATACACATAGAGTTTAATACTCCAGTTTGTTAATATGAAACTGGAAGGAATCAGAGAGACAAGAAGTTGAAATCTAAGCTAACAGAACGGCACAGTTTACAAATCTCCAAAAAGGCAGCAATTTTTAGATGGATTACAGTAAAATTTCTTCTTTTTGTTGGAAATTAAATTAGGTTATGATGAATGATGCTTTAAAAGTCATATTAGGCATGAAGTGCAAAATATCACCCTTTCTACAGCCAAGATGTTAGGGCATACTTGAGTTGAGTTTGTCAGCATAATTTTGAAAATGAAAAAGTAAAATGCAAAATTTCCAGCTGCATTTCTCTGCCAAATGTGTATTTGGAGTTCCTACTTGAGATGGTGTGGTGGGGGAGGCAAAGTAGGGATGAGAGCGCTATTATATTAAGTTTTACAATTAGATTCAACCATTTAATTTAGAAATCTCTCTGAATTAAGCTACTTTTGATCTTCTGTACATTTAAATGCAAATTTTCATGTTGTTTCCCCCCCCCCACCACCACCGCGTCCCCCCCCATTCTCAAAGGTCAACTGACAACTGTTACAGTGAGGAAAAGAATACTCACAGAAGTAGAAAATTAGACAAAACATGGAGAGAGAATGTAATTTTATATTTATGTCTCATTCTTGTCCTTGGACTTTCCTCCTAAGGATCTGCCTTTGATGTGGTCTGTGTTATATTCTATTAACATTTCTATTGTTACTAACTTGCAGGATGGTTAAATAAACCAGAAAACCTCTTAAATAAACTTGGTATCACAGCTGGATAAAAGCTGAATAGAGAATCTAAGAGAGTGGATGTATTAAAATAGTTTGACAAAGACACATATCCTCATCTTCAGGGGCTACTATAAATAAGGCAAGAAAATAGGAAGCACCATGCCCTATACTGAATAAGTAAGTTTGGGACTTTCTATTCCTTTTAAACATATAACTAATCATTAAAAGTCATCACATCTCACACTGTTAGAGCCCAAAAGGCAAGAAGTCTTTTTTTTTTTTTTTTTTTTTTTTCCAAGACGCTTCTTCCTTAGGCCTATTCTTTACACGGTGGCTATTTATCCTTGAGCATAACCTGACAATATTTTATCTTTGTCCAGACCAACACAACAGAAGGCAGAGGCTTGAAGGGGGTGTGTGCAGGGCCTCCAACCTCATGCATCCTCCAAGAACGGGAGCAGGTCCAGCTGAAGCTGGCGATTCACGTGAAGGTAATTCATCTCACCATCACTTGATACAAATCCCATCACTCACTTTAAAATTAGTTACTGCATCTCCCATACACTGGTGCAGGCTGAACACATTGGCACAGCTCTTATTAACTTGATTCTTAATTTCTCAGAGCACGTGCAAGAAGTGAACTACTTTTTCCATAGAGTATTTAGGCAAGGTACCCATATCTGGTTTCAGCCCAGCAAGATGAAGTTGCAAAACTCAAGGAGAACAAATTTTATTCTTCTTGCAGAGCATTAGCCTGTTACAAACCACATCAGCCTCCTCATTTTTTAGCCAGTCTCTAGTGGGATCAAATGTAAAATACCCCTCCAGATAAGGGTAAGACTTGGTGGGATTCTGCACCATGTGCCTTGTTTCAGGCTGGGAACCAAACACGGTCATGGTGCATCCTGCCTATCAGTATGTTTCTCCGTTTGGTGATGACAAAGTGTGCTGTTGTCACATTACGTAGAGAATTAATTAGCTGACAATGATGATTCTCAATCTGATGTCACCAATTAGCTTTTCAGAAAACAGGTTAATACAGACCTTCACAGTACACAACCTCTTTTTCCCCTTTCTTTTTCTGAATGGTTGCCAATAAACAATTTACTCCATTGTCTCTGATTAAGTAGATTCTTAAATATCTAGGCAATATACTTGTCATAGCATTCAGGTGTTTAGAAACTATTGTTTGACATCCTAAATTAACTAGAAAAATCATTTGCGTCTTGTTTCTTTTTTTTAGCAAGTTGGACCTTCTACCCTCCATACCCATTATTTGTGACCAAGAGAAAATGGAAAATGTTTTGACATATGGAAATTATGTAGCAAAGTAAATAATATCAAGTCCTCACCCTGATCCTCTCAAAGTTTTGCTACTTGCCAGCATTTATATAGATTACTGGCATCAATCTGCTTTGCTCTTCTAATGTATCTAATAAGCTTGAAATCTTCATGGATGAGGTATTTTATCCAACTGGCTTGAGAAGAGTCAGACCTGAGAAATTCATCAAATGATTCACTAGATGTAATGCAAGAAATCAATTCTCTAACTAGTATTCTGGAAGTAAGAAAATATTTTATATATTAAGGTTGAATTCAGAAATACTGCTGATAACAGAGAGAAATCTAGAATATATTTATTTATGTATCATATAATTCAGTTAGTAGCAGCTTTTTATCTCACTAAAAATCAGATTTGATGCAGAATATTAGTGTCACCTTTAACAGAAATACCAGTTAGTCCTTTTCACAGTAGTGGGTAGTGCTACAGATCCTGTTCTGATTATATATACATGAACACATTTTGCTATATGTAAATCTGAAATACAGATGAACCCTGACTATGGTTTAAACAAAATGAATTTACATCATATAACGTAGTCTATATAAAAACAGGGATGCAAGAGCCTAGATGTCCTCTGTATTGACAGGAATGCTTGTTTATATACTAGAAATGTCTTTTTATAAGCTACTGTTACCTTGGAAACTACTACTAAAAAGGAAACTTTTGTCTCTATGCTATTCAGTTATCCCCAACTTTACCTTAGCTTTTCTTGCTCAATCTGAAACTCAAAGATTGGCAGTTAGATGTCCCTATCTCTTAATTCCTCTTTCCTATTCTAAAATTATGTCTTGCTATAAGTTTTGAGATTCCCGATAGCAAAGAGAGGCCAATCTCTTATTTCATACCAACCCGCTTTTCAAAAACATATTTACATTCTTTGTCTCAATAGGCTGGAGGACAAAAGAACTCAGAGCCTTCGGGGAAGTCAGAAAGCTGTTTTCTGAGATTTCAGTCTTTTAATGTATTGTTTAAAGCATTCAACACCTGTCTGGCTAGTAGTGTCGGTCCAAAATTTTTGGGAGTCATAATGACTTTTAGCTGTGTTATTTTGGGGCATTTGTCAGTTTTCCCATCACTATTTAGTTGAATATAGTCTCCTAAGCAGTGTTTCAGTGTGAGCACAGAACGTAGCCATTTTCTAGGTGCTTTCCTTTGCAGATTTTCCTTATCAGTGTTATTGCTTTTACTAGACTTCAATTCCTGATTTTTGCCCTGCATGTGGGAGGATGTGCCAATAGAAAGAATATAAGATCTATTCTAAACCAGCAAGTAAAGAGGAAAATAAATATATTGGATGACAACAGGAAGACAAAGTAAAAGATGCTGATCATGTGACTCAAGGCTGTACCTGGTCAGACGTGGTAAATTCACAAGGTAAGAGGGACTTTTAGCTTATTTTTGTGAGGATGCAACCTGTTTTGCCACAGAGCATGACAATTTATAAAATTTCATTTATCTTTTCCATCAATTTACAATTTTTATGTCTGGAAATACATTCATGCAGTATTGACCGCAGCATCCCTGATGTGTGGATATAAAATTCTAATTTTCGGCTTCTGATTGGCTTAGGTTGTCTTGTAGCTCTTGTTTCCAAAGAAAACATCCAATTGTACCATTCTATTTCTGAAGTCTGGACTAAGACAAAAAGAGGAATAAAAAATAATCTGTTTCCTCTGAGCACTGATAGACACTGGTGCACTAGGAGATGTGAGCCTAAAAATAATACCATTCAATATGCAGACCCACTCTATGGATTTCTTGTAGCTACAGGTGCTAGATTGCTATCAAGAAAAATCCCCACGGAGAGGAAACACCAGAACCTTTGTGAAATCACCGAGAGTTTAACTTTCATATGGCAAAAGCACCGTATGGGTCTAAACAGATGCTATAAAAAACCTCTAGTAATACATGTGGCCTGCTGCTGGGACGTTATTCATGGTGAGGCTACAGGTAAATGACATAATAATGGTCAGTGAAAGCTGTGAGAAGACACGAGATCCACTCTGGGGTTCTATTCTTTTCTGTTAACATGAAAGACTGCTTAAAGCATGAAAGTCTTCACTGAGTCATCCACAGCCACTGTGACAAAAATGTCTTTTCCCCCTCTTTTGGCTGTAGATGTGCTATGTTCCTTTAAAAAAAGTGACAGGACTATTGGACTCCCTACAGGGAACATCTACTGGGCCTGCTCAAGGGGAGCAAGACCCAGAGGATGGAGCATACAGCAGGCAAGAGCATCCCACAGAAACCTTGGCTGTCACCAGATTGTACAGAATGACTGCGACGTGGAACGGGGACTGGAGCAATCAGTCTGCCCTCAGGGTTGAGGGAAAGACATTTCCCGAGGACCAGAGGTGACAGAAGAGAATTGGGCAGACTCAGCCACAGCGATTGAAAGTCTGAAAAAACAGAGGGGGCTGGAGTTGAAGGAATGAGTGACTTAAAATGCTTTTAATTTCTATTATGCCTGACTGAGCTGCTTTGTATTCTTCCTATTTACGAACTTTCCAGTTCATATTGTAATGAAACAGCATTTTCCTACAATTCTGTGATCTTCTTTGAGGAGTTTATGGTCAAAGCAGATTCACCTTAAACATCTGGCTGACATAGGGTCCTGCCACTTGCCATCAGCCTCTATAACATCCCCTCCTTATTTGCAATATCCTGATGGACATGCTATAAATACCTGCTTCTGGTACAGCATGTGGTTGCAATCATGGAGGACTCAAGCAATGGCTCTGAGGTGTTCCACTACAACAGCTGCCTCACAGACTCATGCTAACCAGCTAGGTGAACCGATAGGAAAATAGCGAGCATTTCATCAAAGCCTGTCCTCTCTTCCTTGAAGGTCATAGAATCATAGAAAGGTCTGGGTTGGAAGGGACCCCAAGGATCATAGAGTTCCAACCCCCCTGCCACAGGCAGGGACACCAACCTCCAGGCCTGGACCTACACGAGGTTGCCCAGGGCCCCGTCCAACCTGGCCTTGAACACCTCCAGGCATGGGGCATCCACCACCTCTCTGGGCAGCCTGTTCCAGCACCTCACCACTCTCTCTGTAAAAAACTTCCCCCTAATATCTAATTTAAACCTTCCCTCCTTCAGCTTCAATCCATTCCCCCTGGTCCTGCCATTTTCTACCCTTTTAAAAAGTTGGTTCCCCTCCTGTCTGTACGCTCCCTTCAGGTACTGGAAGGCTGCAGTGAGGTCCCCCCGCAGCCTTCTCTTCTCTAGGCTGAACAAGCCCAGCTCCCTCAGCCTCTCTTCGTAGGTCCTTCAACACAGATATAATGCCATGAAATATTCCCCTTTTTAACAACATAGCATTTCCTGATGAAAAGCAGCTCTAGCTATGATGAAAAAGGCAGACGTTAACTATTCTGAAAAACTAATTGTTCAGTATTGGCATCCATTAGAAACTTACAGGATAAATAATAGCCCAAAGCCTTAAATTATCATTTGGTATTTTTTCCTGAACCTAACTGGGAGAGACTAGTTGGCAGTTTCCAGTGCCTTCCACCAGCTGAGCTGATTAGCCCATGGCCAGCACTGAGCAATGTAAGTTAACTTGCCTGGCATGGGGGCGGGGTGGGGGGGAGCACTGGCCACCAGCTGAGCACACTCACACAATTAGCAAGGCTCCACCAACATGTGATAACTTGATAAGCCACAGTAACACTTATTTTTTCCCTTTCAAGCCTCAAACTAAGAAGCAGTGTGAAACAAAAGAGGTTTGAGAACTAAATGAAGGCAATCTCCCCTATAAAGGAAAAAACCTATGATTCCCTCCCCACCCCTGGCTTGCACATTAATACTGACAGAAGACCTTGCAAAGTGACTTGTTTTGCTCTGGTCAGATTGCAGTTCTGTGTAGACCTTGTTCTAAGAAAAGGAATTTATGGTGAATTTATCAGAACACCCCTATTTTAGGCTTAAACTAAAAAAAAAAAAAAAATTACATATATAGAGAGGGAGAGAAGATGTGTAATCTCATTACAATAGTATAGTGTATTCAATAGATACACCACAGTACTTACTACAATACAGTTAAATTAGATGAGTTCCTCATTTTAGCCATATATCACGGTTTTTTTTTAAGTGAAATAGAAAAAAAAAGGTTGAAATAAATCATTAAATGCTAATGTATTATCTCTATTAGAATTCTGTCACTGTACCCTATCATGGGAACATACAAATTCTGTGCATTTTGTGAGACTACTAATGAGAATGCACTCTGGCTCTGAAATTTCGTTTCAGTGATAGATACGAAAGTTACTTGGAATCAGCTTATAATTAGCTAAGATCCTTAATGTTGTGGTAATAATCATAACAGGAATGTAATTGAACATTTTGCTATGGGGAAAAAAATGCTGTATCTGAACTTGTAGTTTTATTAGCACCACTACACTCCTTCCCTTACTTTTTTTATACTGCAGGTGCAATTTTTTTCTTCTAAGTCAAATCTAAACAAGTTTCTCCATCTTCAAGAATTTTTCACTTCAGCGGAACCTCCCCTCAACACAACAAATAAAACCCCCATACCCACCCAAAATCCATTTTCCACTAAAACAATTTACTTGCATCACATAAGGAATTTAAGTATTAAAGAAACAAGACGTAAACCTTGAGAGAAAAGTCCCACATTCCCTGTTAGAAGATAAGCTTAAGTGAAATAAAATGAATATTCTAATTTGTGAATACAAGGCTTGACACCATGCTTCCGACACTGGTAAAAAAAAAAAAAAAAGGTATCTTTTAAAAACATATCTTTGTAAATGAACACAAGTTATCACTAGGGAAACTCTATGGGAAAAACCCAAACCCAACAAAAACCAAACACAAAACCCAAACAAGAATGGAAAAGGTCTCCCACTTATACTTGCACTTTTTCTTAAAAATACCCTTTTGCTCAAGTTTATTTATAAATCCCTTACACAGCCCAAAATCAGAACAACTTCCCTTAAACACACTGGCAGTGCTATTAACCCCCATGGCCTGGGAATGGAACAAAGCCAATTCAAACTACTATTCCTGTGGCACGGACAAATCTGAAACTAGAATAAAAGAGGTGCTAGGCAATCAACTGTTCAAATTAGATAAGACAAACTTACGCTTGTTGTGTAAGCAGCTTCAGGATCGTCCTCTAACACTCGTGACAAACCAAAATCAGAGACTTTGCACATGAGGTTACTGTTGACCAAGATGTTCCGGGCTGCCAGATCACGGTGTACGTAGCCCATGTCTGAGAGGTACTTCATGCCAGATGCAATCCCCCGCAGCATGCCAACCAGCTGGATGACTGTGAAGTGGCCATCATGCTTCTGCAAGTAAAGATGCAAGGTCAAAGAGCACTGCTACTTTTCATTCATTTCATACTATTGATAATAACTACAGCTCCTATTTAGAATACGTTTGTAACGCATCCAGCCAACCTGCCTGTTGCAAGCTTGCTTTTTCAAGTATTTAACTTGGTCAGCAGTGCAAGCTACCCCATCTCTCATTGTGCAGGTTATCCCCCTTTTCTTCCACATTTTCCCACACTCCACAATCTTTCTACTGACAGCATTTAATGTCTTTTATCCTCAGTTACTAAAACACTTTTCCCAAACACTATTTTTTAATACAAGAGTGACAACACACAGAGAAATCATCTCTTCATCTCTTCTGGCCTCGGGAAACAAAAGCCGCTCTTTATTGCCTCAGCCTTGATTGTCTACACGAGGTACTGCTGTTACCTCACCTTTTGCCTTTTTTGGGAATTTTGTTTGTTTAAAAAAACCCCCAAACTAACCCAGAGAAAAGTTTGGGGCTTTACCTCATGTCTGTTCTGCACCTAACACCATATAATCTTTGAACACTAGATTAAAAAAGAGATTTGGGCTGAAATTCAGGGGTCATGTAGCTTTTCCAAAGTCTTCCTGGCTGACTAAGCCTGTTAAACTCAGACCCAGGAAAGCATTAAGCTGCTTAACTCCTGCTGA
>KL280130.1:7236-27854 GCA_000699545.1 Podiceps cristatus | reverse complement strand
TCTGGTCAGTCTTGGTGGGCCTCAGTTTCCCGTCTGCAACACTAAAGTTAACACTTCCGTACTTTCTACACCAGAAGGCTCCTGAATTACGTGGCAGTGGGGACCCAGTGAGTACCTCTACAGAAATGCGATTACGGGCTCTTTACCTGCTTTAGGTCTGCCCTGTCTAGCATTTACAGCAGACTGCTTACAGCTGAATTTTTGTGACCTCAGCTCGCAGACATTTAGCTTCTCATGGATTATTCAGTGAGCCAGGCTTTTATGTTAGCAGGAACAGCCAAGCAAAAACAAACAACTCTTCCCTGCAAGCAACTTAGCTTTCCATTTTCTCTTTCAACACCTTCAGCATTGGGCTACAGACAAGTAGCAGTGTTCTGATCAGCATTCAGGACATTCCTATCGCTTAGCTCATACAGTTAAGCAAGATGATTTTTATAGGAGAGAAGTTTACAGGCAGTTCAGTAATCTCATTAGATTCAGCAAAGCATCAGGCTGAACTTGACAGATATGCTTAACTTTTTCCCTAATCAGCTAAGTATTTCAGCATTTCCATCATGATTCAATGATTTGAGGCCTATATAAAGCTAGTCAGGATATAAATATTTAAAGAAAGAAGGAACTAGTACTCAGATATAGTTAAGGTTACCAAAAAATCCACAAAAAAAAAAAAAAAAAATCAAGCCACAAAACCCCAGACGTGGAAAAGCTTAGTGTTACTTGCTTCTCATGTTATTAATCTATCTTCTGAGATAAAGCAATACTAGACCAAGACCTGCCTCTAATATATACTATACATGTACGTAAATAAGAAACTACGCATTCTTAAATGATGAGTCATTTATCGTGCATAACAGGCTGCTAAATTGAAGAAGTTGTTTGCCTATAAAGAAGTTGGAGGCACTAGTTCCTAAAGTCACTATTATTCAGTTGGACTGTATTGGGTACAAACAGAAAGACAAACTTAGCAAACAGAAAAGGCAGAGACAATGTGGATTCTGCAATTTGTAGACTTTGCAGACTGTCTTGAAACTCTTTCAATTCCTTTCATGAAATCAATTTGAAGAACAGCCCAAGTGCAGCAGTATATGACAACCTGCATTACAGGCAACATTCACTGACCGGTACTGCTATGTCAGGTTAGAACACAACAAGAAAAAAAATCAGAAAGAAAATGGTAAAAGGAAGATATGCATGGTTGCTATGGGGTTAGGTTTCCAAGAAGCTATTCTAAGCCAACGTATCAGAACGCAAAAATTCAGATTCTAACACATTTTGTCAGCTAGAACACCTCACAGCCTCATCATACTTCCTAGACCCACTTGTATTTAAGGAGCCATGCTTCCATCAGTGGCCAAATGCCACAGCTATCTCACAGGCTTCTCCAAACAAAGCAGGTTTAATGACACATCCTTAAAACCAGCTATTTATGACTGATTCATAGCAGCTTTTCATCTTGAACATTCTCACTGTTCCTCTTGGGTCAGTGCTCTGGAGCATTTTTGTCTCTAAATTCCCCATGCAAAAGTGGAGGTTGACCTCTCCAAGCAATTATGTTGTACCTATAAGCAACCCCCTCCCTTAGTTGTGTCCATGAGAGCCACCTGTGAGCCGTTAGTTCTGCAGACAACACTCAGCTGAGGGTCAAGACACAAGTGTGATAACCAGACATTTTACAAAAGGCCATCCCCCGTTATGGGCCTGTGACATTCCCCATCACAGGTACCTACCACAAGAATATGGGGAACATCTCAGAGTCCGAAACAAGCTAGTGAGGTATATTTTAAATAAAAGCTTTCATTCTAGCAATTAAGCAAGAAGAAACAAAAGAGAATATTCTTAAATACTTTAAGCCTTTTCTAATAAAGGTAAGACATGAATTCTATCCAATATTTTCTGTAATAAACCCCACATGGGTTCTACTTTTTATTTAATAATTCTAAATGTTCAATTGACTCAAAATTTATTAAGCTGGTTGCAAACAGTTAATACCCTACATGCTTACCCTGTGTGGATAACATTTTTAGCTAACTGTAGAATTAGGATTTGGAACAAAGCACCTATGACTTAATTTTGCAAAACAACCATTTTCCCTGCAACAAAGCCCCAAACAAAACCAAACCCCAAAACTCTAGATTTTCCCTCCTCCTTATCACTGTTAACAGCTCCATTCTTTCAACAAACTTCAGAGTCATCTGGATCACCTCCCTTAAACTTTTGTCCCCTTGGATCAAAAGCATTCATTCCTTCCTTTTTTAATTTGTGGTCTTTCAAATCTAGACCATGCTTGACTGATTTTTCATAAAACATAACCTTTTTCTGCTCTTCCCAAATCTCAGTATTTGCCTTACGAGTATAGCAGAAATGCCTGAGTTAAGAACAATCTCATGCTTTTGCCATTCTCTCCCTCCTCCTTTGAAATTTCTTTGGGCTTCTGCCTTGACACAAAAAGTTCAAGCTCCTTATCTCCACCTTTAAAGAAATGACAGATGTGCTAATATACCAGTTGCGATTTTATTCTGTCCTCCTCTCCCTCTGTATATTTCTCTGAATCCTATTCTGCATCAGTTCTCTGTCCCTTTGTACGTGTGTGTGTGGTTTTTTTGTTTGGTTTTTTTTTTTTTTTCATTGCTAGGCTTGCAGTTGGAACAAGTACATTTTTCCCACCAGCAAAGCAGTCTTCTCTCTCTCAAGTCTCTCTGTAATCACTTCTGCATCAGTTTCCACGCCAGGTGTATTCCCTTACAATCTATAAACTGTTATTTTCTAATCTAGCAAAATATTTTTCTGATTTAAACTGATCAGGACAGAGGGTATGTGCCATATTTAACCCTTGGAAAATTCAACTAAGTTGGTGAAATTATATCAGGTATTAATCTGGCCTCATACTTTCAGCATTTGCAAATCCCCACATACACCTGTGAGTGAAACAAGCCTTTGGCAACTTTCCATCATCTCATTTTATTCGCTTGTCATATAGGGATGTAAACCACTCATCTGAATGATATAGTGGTTGTTTTCCAGGGCTTTATTCTGATTCCCATGGCTTAGATTTAAAATAGGCTTTTGATAGGTTTCCCACTGGGGTGTTAGGGGTGTTAATCAATACTGGCAGAAATTCAGACCCCAGTGGACTTACCACATTTATCCTATCATCCCATCAAATTTTAATCAGGCTTTAATGGCTTTGCTAAATAAACTTTTCTCATCAGCTGAGTATAGATGCAGTATCTGAGTAGTTGTCATTGCATTTATGCAGACCTGCAAATGCCCTGAAAAAATGTTGGTTTTTTCATTTAGCTACAGTTTGCCTTTGAAAACCCTATGTAGGTGAAATATTCTCCTCCTGTTACAGACCTTTCAATAACACTGATGTATAATGGGCCGGTGAAGAGGGACAGTTACTTCAGGGGAGGAAGGATGATATCCTAAGTTTCTCATTGCTTTTCACCCTCTAGTTTCCAGCTCCAGTGTGCACTAGTTCAGTGCTTTCCTACAAGCCCATGGAATTTTTCTTCTTCAGAAGATTTTTTCCGTTTTACTACTGACTAACCTTTTGGAAGTGTGGTGGCTGAATTTTCCTGCATTATTTCTGGATTTTTGTCTATTCTAAAATCCACTTCTTTATTTGCCCTATAGGTCAGAGCACTTTTATGCATTTATATTCTGAGAAGCATACAGGATTTGCTACAGGTCTAAATATTTTACTGTAGATGATTTAGATATTTAGATGGAGAATAGTGTTGAAAATGCCTATCTTAGATCATATTCACCAGTGACACTTCCTACTCTTCACTATATGAAAGATGTAGCTTTTGCTGTGCATTTATTATTACTATTCTACCATTCGAAGTAAACAGTAGAACTTTATCAGAATAAATCTTCCAAAATTCAAGTTGCAACTTGGTATTTGCTGGAAGTATAACTCAGGCTTCATACTCTCATGTGGATCTCACTCAGGTTTATATTACTGGTACTGAATAAGGCCAACTGTCAATTTCTTCTTTAATCAACTGTTAACAGGGTTCCATATGATTAGTAATACCTAATTTCATTAAATGTAATACATAAAAACCTGAAATTACTTTAGTTCATTTTAAATGATACTGAGTGATCCTACAGAAGAATCTAAGGGTCTCTTCAACCATTAAAAATATGTGAAATCTTTTTATTATTAAAAAAAAATGTTGCAAGATGAAGTCCTTCCAAAGCTTATTTTAGGATGCAACAGACACCTTCAAATCTGGACAGAACAGCAGCAGTAGCCTTGCAACCTGTGACTGTTTTCCTTACTTAGCTACAGCAATGAGAAAGGGATGCCCTGGAATAACCGGGTGTCCCTGCCCACTTCGGTGCATTGGAATATAGCTGTCACAGAAGCACAGAGCTGGAAAGGGACTTCGAGGGGGATCAGACCGTCTCCTCACCCTGTGTTATTCCTGATGTGCTTTTCTAATCTGCACTTAAAGACGATTAGGGCCAATATTTCTTATCCTACCCACTCTATACCACATCTTAAATAACATGCCCACTTAAATGAGATGGCTCCGTTGAGTGCGGCACTTTGGCAGAGATTTCAATTCCTCTTTGCAACTGCTTTTTATGACATGAAGACTAAATATCTCTCTTGCCTTTTTCTTTGGGCTTAAGACAGGTTCAGTTCACAGATCTCATTGCTTGGCAACAATTCTTTTTGATTTTGTTGTGGACTCTGCCTACCTACTCCATATAGTTCCTGAAGCATTAAGGTCCAAACAAGACACAGTACTCTGAGGCCTTGCCAATGGGAAGCAGAGAGGAAAAGTTACTTCACAGACTTTGCAGGGATACCCGTTTCTAGATTCCATTGTGGTATTGTCCATTTTCACAGCAATGTGATGCCCCTGACCTACTGCAACCTCTGGAGTAATTTCTTCCAGCAGACTTCTTTCTGAACAGTTATTCTCCGTCTTCTACTCTATAGCTGATTATTCCAGCCTCAGTGGAGTATCGTGCCCTTGTCCTTACTTATTTCTAATTAGTTTTTAAAACTAATTAATTACTAAATTATTTCTTAAATTTGTTGTGATGATTTTAAATTCTATCTCTGTCTTGCTGTCTGCCTGCGTTCGTATTTGTCTTTGCATTGCGTGAAAATTATGTACATTTAGTCACAGTCTCAGGGTCTAGATGTTTAATGAAAATGTGGGGAAACACAGACTGCAGAACAACCCTTCTTCATATATCTTTCCATCCAAAGTCCATTCCCTCCATACAGTATGTAGCCAGGAGAGTGTCCACCAACAAAAATTTCCTGAAGACCATGTTTCTCTAGCTGCTCATAACGACCTCATGTGAGAGAATTTTAAAGCCTTACTAAAGTCAAGATTGATATCAACTGTTTCTCCCATACCCACAAAGCCTGTGTCCTGTTACAAAAGGAAACCAGACTGTTTGACATAATTTGTTCTTCTCAAATCCACGTTGGCTCATACCTATCTTGCTGTTATACTTTTTTGATAATTTGTTCCAGAAATGTTACAACAGTTGACATTAAGCTGACTGGCCCGTAATTTTCTGTTTTCTCTTTTCCCTTCTTTTTGAAGGCATGGATGACATTAGCTCTGTTCTCATCTCCTGGTTTCTTACATATTCTCCACAAATTCGCAAAGATAAAGAGCATGCTGAAAGTGTCCACATTGCCTATCAAATTCTTTTTGGCTTCAAATACGTGACGGTTTATAATAAATTTCTTGTTGCTCGGTAGGAACAATATCTACAGTGATTAAGAATACCCAGCATTTCCAAATTAACTTCTCACAGAAGTATTAGACATACTGTTTTCTACTACCTTTCAGCAGGGTAAAACATTGCTTGAGAACAAACGTTGGCTCTGGAGCATCAGTGGCAGCTTATCAGTGTAATCTTAGATCACATAAATATATGCTGCTTACAATTTCATTATTAAGGTATTGCATTCATTCAAACTCAGTTTCTGATTGCTCTAATGGCTCAATTTATTTTTTGCTTCAGAAAAAAATATTGGTATCAGCAGTGTCCAGTGCAGATTTTCTTTACAGAGTCATTTTTGAAAACAAAATACCACCTTTATCCTACCAGGAAAGGAACATGCCTCCAATAAATAAAAGTGCACATGAATGTTGCATGTGAAAGCAAAAGGAGGAGCATTAGTTATGAGCTCTAATGTTGTTGCTTCTCTGGATGCAGATAAATAATAATGGGAACCATTAAACTTAGGAAAGGCCATCTGGCCCCTTTTCCCCAAAGCTGACTCTGTCTAGTGAGGCCATGTTAGACGGATATACTACATATACTTTACAACATCGTTGTGTAGAATTTTCTCCAAGTCCTCGTTTTTCTCTTTTCTCCCTGTCCCCTAAACTCGCTAAATGTAGGTGTCTGCTGCAGCATCTAAACTCTAGTTGAAAAAAGGGTGAGCCTGATAGCAAAACTGCTCTGAGAATAACTTCATAATGATTACTGCATCAAAGAGCAATATATCACAATGTTTTCTCCTTCTAGTAACATTTTTTTCCCACACACTGTTACACTTATCCTAGCCTCTGCTAGACATGCCTCAAGGGATTAAAATTTGGTGATGAATTCCAGGGTTTCATTTGCTGTACAGTCTGCTGCAGTGCTCTAAGGCAGTTAAGCGTATTTTTTATAGAATCTTTAGAAAATATTTTCTATAGGAAGAACAAAATATATTTTACAGCATTTTTACCTAGTGTGCATGGCTGTAAATAAATCAGAATTTTTTACAAGTATTTTAATTTTCTGAAGTGAAAGGAAATACATCTGCCACAAGTTTTTAGGTAGGAAAAAAAGCATTTCTGTTGCAAGTATTAACAACGAAGAAAGCAAGATGACCCTGTGATTACCCTAGGTAAGTGAATCCCTTCCCCCTACAGCTCAGAGATTCACAAAACTGGGCAAGACTGGAGCATCTTTCAAATGTAAACATCTGCCTCTTCAGGGTAGAGTTAAGGGAAAATGCTGCAAACCCTGAGGAGCTCTTTCCCACATTGATCCCTGGAGAGTGCACATTCCCTTCCTAATAAAGCAAGCTGAGCAAATACAGTGTAGTGGATACAGCTGATAGATTATTTTAGTATTGGGCCTGCTACAGAACCTACTGCAATACCAGGAGTTCTCATCTGATTAATATTGCTGTGTCCCTGGTTTTTGCCTCATTGTGCCGACTACTGGTTAGTACACCTTGGGCACTGAGCAGGAATAAAACACTGACAGAATAAAATAATGAGAGAAGTTAAAGTACTCTGGTGATAGATTTTTGGTTCATTTTATGTGATTCTAGGTAGCCAACCACAAACAAACATCCCCAAAGGTCTACTTCTGTGTTCCATTTCTGTGGCGTAAATCCATGCCCATAGTGAACGATGCATGAAAAGGGTGAGCACAGACCACAGCCAGCAGATATTACCTGCTCTCCAGGTAGCATCCTGTGCAACTGAACCCAACAAGCAGTAGCCCCCCCAAAAACACAAACCACCTAACCTCCTAATCACCCCATTCCTGTCTATATGACGCTTAATCCAATTACTTTAGCCAAGAATGACCCTTTTAGATGGAGCTGTGAAAACAGTAGATGAGATTTAACTCTTAATAGCTCCATAAATCTGTGAGGCATCTATTTAGAGAGTTGGCTGAGCCAGTGCGGGTATATCAGGGTGAAAGAACCAACCTCAGGGCAAAGGACTTCTGTAGGAATTATTGCAATCATCTCACAGGCAAGACTGAGTGAAATGTTGTGGTGCCCAGCAAAAACTGCTAAGGAATTAAACTGGAATTCAGACCTAGGTTATATTACTGTATCACCCTCCAAACTGCCGCATGGGCTTGAGTGCAACGTGGCACTCATCTTTGCTTTCCCTCAGGAAAATGGGATTACATTTATGTCATGTATGAAGACTGAAAGACCACCAAGCAGTGATTCACAGAATCCCTAAGGTTGGAAAGGACCTGTAAGATCATCAAGTCCAACCATCAACCAACACCACTCTGCCCATTAAACCATGTCCCACAGTGTGTGTCATCCCCACACTCCTTAAACACCCCCAGTGAGGGTGAATCCACCACCTCCCTGGGCAGCCCATTCCAACGCCTCACCACTCTCTCAGTAAAGAAATTTTTCCTAATATCCAGTCGAAACCTCCCCTGCTGCAACTTGAAGCCATTTCCTCCCGTCCTATCAATATGCATTGGTTTACTTAGTCAGGGCCAGGCTCAGAGAACAAGTATCTCAAACCCACAGCAGTGGCAAACTGCTTGTTAAAAAGGGTTTGTGGTTTTTAGGCTTTTTTTTTTTTTTTTTTTCCCCCCTACTATAAGTCTCTCTTGGTTATCTTCTTTGTATCTTCTATAGTCTATATCAACAAGCCTGAGCAAACATATCTGTCTGCAACTATCCTAATTACTGAGTACATCTTTCTATCAATACAGATAGCTGCCCTTTCAACTCTTTGTGCGTTTATTATTTTCCTCATACGTTTGCAGAATAAGCGATTGCCAAGATCTCCGTTACACAGGCAGGTGTCTGGAATGTAAAGACAATGTGTCCCATCCACAGTCTGTGTGTGAAGCTGGCAACAGGAGATTGTACCTGGATCTCCTCAGTTCCCAAGCTGAAGTATTAGCCACTTTCTTTCCAAGCTCAAATGAGTCCTATCTGGCAGCTGCTGGAGTAACGCTGAAAGAAAAGCCTCTAGCCCCTGAGGAAATACTAAGCTGGAAGCTCACATCCTTTTTCAGAGAAATCTATCCAAGTGTTACCAGAAGTGAAGTCACGTGTACCTTATTTCTGGTCAAATGAGAATTTTCTTGACAGCAAATTTCAGGTATATGTTTGTGGTGTGATTAACTTATGTGCATCAATCTTCTATGAGAAAAAAAGATAATTGAGTTTCATTTTATGGACGGAAGTTTTATATAATTGCAAAGATAATCCAGAATTTCTGGGGAAAATTTAGTGTCAAGTATCTCCAGCAATGTAGGATGTCTGGTGGTGCACAGTCACTGTAATTAATTTCCATCATCTTACAGAACTGGTTCTAATTAGCTGATGCTTTTTCACTAAGAATATATCTGATGCATCTTCATATTGGAAATGCATGCCAAATTTTTTCCCCAAAAGCTCAAAGTTAGCAGCTAGCATACGGGATATTTTGTAGGGTGGTGAAGACATAATCTAGCTGAACTTGCTGTTTAATTCACAGAAACAGCAGAAAGTAAGGCACTGGTTTGGGGATTTGGCTGCATAACTACAACAAAATACAGCAGTAAATAAGATGAAGGATGATTGTAAACTGCTGGCCTGGAATTCAGGGGAACTGATTTAATTTTTGTTCTCCGCTGTGCACTTTGTGCACACCACTTAACATCAAGGTGCTTTATTTCCCTATCTGTAAAGCAAGGAAGTAAAGGCTATTACGACTTTAGGGTTTAGGGGTCCAGGGGAGTTGGAGTTTATGATTCCTCGCACAACTCACACTGGCATGAAAGCTGATGTCCCACTAAGGCTGTGAGGAGGCTGATGGAAGATGTCTTCCACGAGGAGCCTTTCTTCTGGAATACACTCACATGGTTCATCACAGAGTTTCACTTTGAAATTGTAAGATTGACCCATTCGTGCCGGCTTTCGGAGAAGGACAGGTTGGAAGGATGTGCTGGTTAATTTTTGCAGGTTGAAGTGTGTGGGAAAATATTTTTTATGGTGAGAAATGGATTTTTTCCCCCTTTCTATAAAAACATTTTGCACTGTAACGTGTTTCTTTTAAATAATAAGATAGACTATTTTATAAGCCCTTCCAAATCTCACCACATAAGAACTGCTATAAGCACTGAACACTTTTCATTAGGATTGCTAAAGATAAACCCTCTCTGCTTCTTTGTGTCTTCACAAAAGCTTTTAAAAGTGTAGACGTATCTGCAGGAAACAACTATTATTAATGAAGCAGCTGGATTTTTTTCTTAAATAGGTTACTTTGCAGCCATTTGATTTGCTAATTATTAACAGAAATACTGATGATATATCTACAGTGCTTTGGGATGCTGAATATAATCTAAAGTCCTTTTAAAAAGCATTTTAGAGGAATAAACCATGTCTGAAGTGTGAATTGAAACTGTAAAATAATATACATGGAAACCAGCTGCAGAAATGATTAGCTTATATTTCCCCCCAGCAGATTTGGCTACAAATATATCTGATGCAATATGAGAAGTATTGCTTCACAATCACATTATAATTTTGCTGATGTCAGTTTCTATTAAAGTATCCTAATAAGTAGTAACTATTCTGATACATAAATGCATGTGAAGAATAACTGTAATATAGATATCATACTAGAGCTATTCAGAGAAAGGTAATTCTATCTCATGAATTATTTCAGTATTTGGTTCTATTCTCTTCTATAAAATTCTGCTCGTGCGCACGCTTGCGCGCACACACACACACACAGAGAACAGGGTTTCCTGCCCAGGCAAGTTTTCCTAGGGCACTGCTGAAAAATTACAGACCAGGGAAGGCCCAGGTACTCAAGTCAGTGGCATTCTGTCTGCTGCAGAGGGATAGAGAGATGAGCTAGAAAGTAAAGGGGGGTGATTTTTAAAACCTACTCAGTTTCTAAGAAGAACAAGATGATATCGAACTCTCTCTAGAAAAAGAACTTGATTTTGAGAGATCAGCAAATTCGCACCAGAAACTGTGGTGCTGGTGTGTTTCTGGCAATATAACAGATGTCTGTTATGTGTCTTGACAATGGAAAATAAAAATTTATTTGGGAGAGTCAGTGAAGAGGACAACAAAAAATGTTAGAGAAAAAAATACAAAAGAATATTCAAAATCAAATGGAAGGGAGAAATAATCTCTAGAAATATCTAAGATAATGGCTCTGGTGTGCTTTCAGGGTAGTTATCCTCTGTTCCAGATGCTCTTCTCCTCTTGTGGCTACCTCTTTTCTCAACCTCAAAGCATCCTTGAATCACCGTCACCTAGATTTTCCTGCAAATATTTTCACAGCCCCTTGGTGAACACCTCTCCTTTGCACTTCAAATACCCTTTCAAACAAGTTCACAAAAGCATAGTCCTCCTACTCCCTGCCCTGCCCTCGCCTACAGCCCCAGCTTTACCATTCTGCAAGATAGCAATGGCAAGGCTAGTAAGGACTGACATTTACTTTTTAAGACAAAATTTGAAATACTTGATAATCAAATTATTCATACAGGGTTTTATGTCAGTGGGTCTCCAGAGCATTTCCAGGGATTCTGTTAACAAAGACTATTTTAGGATAAGTTTAGCGTAGGGTGTCATCCTTTCCTTCTACTTTTCTAAGAAAAATTAAATACAATCGTTCCAACATATTATTCATACATTCTCTAGCCCTTCTTTAATGTTTATTAGTGACCTTTGAGGGTTAATTAATGCCAGGACATTTCACTCATGAACTGTTTTCTAATTCAATTTGTTAAAAGCAAGTAACCATAAATAATTCTAAATCAATTACTAAGTCTACTCCATGTCACCAATGCAAAAAATCATAACAAAGTATTTTTGGAGGTGACTGAGAAAAATGACTGCTTCCATAAGGCTAGGTAGTTGTGCTTCAATTTATCTTTTCCTTCATAAAAACACTATTTGAAATACATTTTGCTAAATATGGGAATTATTTTTGTAGAAGAAACCTATTATATTCTTAAGTTTCAATCTTCTTTTTTTTCCATCCATGCTCTAATGTATCATTGTACCTTACAAATGTGCCCTGGGGGAAATGCTTCTATTCCTCACTAAAAATCCATGAATAACATTATATAGAAATTAACGTATGATAAATGATTTAAAATCTTAACCTAGAATGGCGTCTTATTCAAATGTCATCAGAAAATGGCACCTCACCCGCAGAAAGGAGTCAAGGGATCCATTCTCCATGTATTCAACTACAATCATTACTGGTCTGCCTGCAAAACAGCAAAGAAACACATTAGGATTATAGACATCTTATGGGGCTTTTATAATTCTAACTGTAATGCAGAGATTATTCACAGTAGTTAAATATGTTACCCATTTTCAAAATCCTCATTTATAACACAAACACAATTCCTTGCATTATTCTCCAAGAATTATTTTCTATCTTTATTATTGTTGTACTGGAATAGCTGAATGTACATCGTTCACTTTGGTGAATTCTCCCCTTAAAAGGATAAAGAAGAGCCTGCTATTTCCAAATAGCAACACTTGCTGTGTAATGTTTTGATAGATATTGATGTTTGAGTTAAGGAAAAAAAAACCAAAACCAAAAAAAACCCCCACAAAAAAAACCAAAACAAAAAAGCAAGCCATGTCCAGGAAAATGCAAACTCAGTTCCATTATTTTCCTCTTGAAGAAAATATCTCAATGATTTAGTGGCTTACAGATAGACAGACAGAAGGGGATGTCACAAAAAAAAAGCTCTCCTAGATTAGGTGTGTGTATTGGGTGTGTATAATCCAGCAAAACTCTGAATTCATATGTTTGTCCACACATAACATATACACAGTGTTGTTCAAATCAGGGTTTGGCTCAACTGGCACAGCTTTCCTGTATGGTTCCAGGATAGAATCATATCCAGACTGAAGTAGAATAACACATTACATTTATTTCTTAAACGAATATCCAGTTCCAAAGATAAACTTTTAAACTGGGTACTTAACTAAATACCATTTCACTGTTGATACCCATGAATAAACTACCACTCTAGAACTGCTTGACAGGGAGAGGCCCAATTAGCATGCTAATCAGGCTACGCAGCAAGAAGTTTTTTAGAATTGTTAATATCACAAAGGAGCCATTCTAATATATGCAAAACTAATGTAATGAATAAGCATGCTAGTAAGATTGGGAAGGAGGTAAAAAGTCTTAAAATGGCAAACTTTTCTTTCTCTGAGAATGCCTGTCTCTTTTGGGGTTTGTGGAAAACTGGGGACGTGCTGAGGGGTGACACCACAAGTCCACCCGTTTCACTTTCTCGATACACCACCAGCTGTTCCAATATTTTTCAAATCCAAAGGAAGCCTCTTTCAGGACTTTTTTTCCTCTGCTTCTCAAATTATTTTTGTGTTTTATTTGGATGAGGGGATGAGAAACAAACGCAACGTTCAGGGTGGAAAGAGTAGAAGGGCCTTATGATGGTTTCAGCACAATTGTCCATTTCTGTATATGCTAACTTTCCCTTCAGTTTGGTTAACAGTAGAAGTGTTTATTAAAACTGTCCACAACACACAATAAGCCGCAGCCAGGTATTTCTGCTGAGCTGTTGCAGCTAACCTGTAGCGAATGAGCCATTTCTCTGTTCCTCCCCAGCATGTTCCACATACTGCGGTGATACTGATTCATGTAGCTTCTAGTCTTTCTGGAGTTCCTCACAATATTATCTCATTTTTTCTAATGAAATTTGGTGTTCTTTCAATGAATAAAACAATGCTTAATAATGTTTGCACAGTAGCACTTTTTTTTTTTTTTTTTTCTTTTTTTCTTTTGTCTGAAAATGCTGAGATGCCTTCATAGTCTTTCTGGGTAGCCTTTCTGAAGCGTGAAGAATTATCAGCTTCTTTTTTTTTCTTTTTTAATTGAATGTTTAGTCTCAGCTGCAGATGTGCACCTGCCACCAAATCAATTTATTTATATTCATCTGCATCCATTGGTTATACCCTGGTTTTGCATTATAAGCTTAAACGATACATCACTTTTAAGCTCTTAGAGATCAGAGCATTTAAAAAAATGAATGTTTTCTTTACTTCAGCTTGCTAATGATGACTAGTTGTATAGCCTAGTCTCTTTAGTTTCAAGCACATGAATGACC
Source organism: Podiceps cristatus (assembly GCA_000699545.1). Taxonomy (NCBI): domain Eukaryota; kingdom Metazoa; phylum Chordata; class Aves; order Podicipediformes; family Podicipedidae; genus Podiceps; species Podiceps cristatus. The sequence continues at coordinate 14,000 of KL280130.1, read as the reverse complement.
TAGATTCCCTTACCTTTAATATTTGCTTATGGTCAAGGGACTGACATGTCCATGGGAAAGGAAAATTCTATAATCTAGAGAAGTAAACAAATGGCAGCCTGATGATAGAGGATCTTACTATATGCAGAACTCTCGAGCGAGTAGCAATTTCTAAATTGTTGCAGACAACAGCATCTTGCAATAAATAGGGATGTAAAGCTGGCTTTCAGATGGTGTATTTGGTCAGCTGTAAACTACCCAGAAATGTATCTTTTTGGGTAAATCAACAAAGAAAACACCTTTATGCAAGATTTGCATTTGAAGGGAATGACAAATAGAGTTATTGACCTTCAAAACAGTGGCCTTAGTTTCCTGTTAATAATCCTTTGGCACCCTGTGCTTCCTGGAATTTATTTTGTAAGGTTCATAGGCTCTTGTTACATCTTTTATGCTCCTTAGATTCATATCCTCAAGCAGAAATAATTGTCACACGTATTTTGTAAAAGCAATTTTTAATTCTTCTATGTTTTCTCTCAAAATACTCCCCCTCCCGATCCCCAACGAACTGTCTTTCATTTTGGTCAGACCAACAGTATGAAGTTCTAGGCTAAAATAACTATGAAATGTATCTATATGCATTTATCTGTGGATTTTAAAAAGAGATTTCAGTATTTTTCACTGTATAATGTTTATGAGTTTTTAAGCTGCTTGATGCCTTAACACATCAAGATAACCCTGATAAAAATACTGTACTGTACCAGTGAGTTGTTTCAAGAATACACACACAAAGCCAGCTCTTCCATATGACAGCACAGGAACGGCATAATCTGGTAAATACACCACTATAAGTAGCATTTGTCTTCAGACAGGTCGCTGTATATTGCAAGATCAGCATATCATTAAGAATTCAGGAATTTTGGTGAACAATAAATTTATTCACTTGGGCTGATTATCTTCCCACAGGCTGAGCCTGTATCCCTCGCCATCCTACCTAAATCTTGAATGAACTTGATGGAAGATTATGTCAAGACACCATAAAAATGATCCCAGCTCCACCACTTGACTATCTTAAGCAAAAATCTTAAATCTGGATCCTAACACCAACTTCTCAAATAATTTCTTTTAGCGTGCCAGCACTTGATAAAAGCCATCCTATTTTGGCTGCAAGTTTAATGTATCACTGAAAATATTTCTGTATTCCAAGCTGGATTGTGACAGGCGATACAGTAAGACTTTTAGTCTGCATAGTACTTGTCTTTGGAGTACCTGTAGATCAAAAATGTCTCAGCTATTTTGGTTGCTTGAACATATAGTAAAAAACTCTGCTACACAGCAGATTCCAGTGGGTACATTTATAATCAAAGCGATAACCACAGGTTCTATTCCCAGCAAACAATTATTTTCCAATAATTTTATAGGTTTGCAAATGTTAGACAAGTATCTCTAAATAGTTTACAAATGGAATTAGCTCAAGTGTAAGGAAATATAAGGTAGGACACATCTTGATTTCAAAGGTACAGTAGAAAAAAACAGGTTCAGAAAGTCAAGTGGCCCTCTCCATCTAGTCAGTATAGTATACCCAGCCAAGCTGTGTTTGGTTACTGATACACAATATTGTTTTTTCTTCCCTCGCTCAGTGCACTGTAGAGGATACTTAAGTGATTCCCCTGTGTGTTCGCAATGCATGAACACTCTACGTTTCACAAAGGGTTGAGAGAATGGGACTAGTAACTGGCTCTGGAGAAGCTGGCTGAGACATGAGGATGAGCAGCTGACTCTGGCACATCCAAGGGGAGAATCAAACATTGAGCATCTCAGTCCAGAGGTCGAGTCACCAGTCCCAAGGGCAGCCAGCGGGAGAGACTGGACTGTCCACTGTGAAATACAGATCCTGATGTGTATAGCCATTGCACTCCTTCAGTTCCAGATGTGGGAAGGAAACTCTGAAAGCACAGCTCTAATTCTGATATCCTACACATAAAGGAGCGCAACCTGGGATGCCGAACCTCCAAAGGGTCAGAGGGTGGCTGCCAACCCAGGGCTTGTACAGAACAAAGCTCTCGGTAAGACAAAAGGCTATGAATGACGTTAGTTGATGTTAGTTTCTTTGTTAGCTGCAAAGAGCAGATATCATCCTTAATATTGTGATATAACGTGAGTCCAGAGAAGATTAAGGTCTGTGCTGAACCCTGTACTCACACAGGATACTGCTTTTGCTTTAAAGAGGATTACAAAATTGACTTTGAAAAATAAGACTGGGAGATTTCCAAACTAGCATAATGTTTGCCTCTAGATTAAAAAAAACAAAAAACCAAAAAAACAAAACAAAAAAACAACAAAAAAAAAAAACAGAAAAGAAAAAAAGACCATTATTTAGATTATGAAGATCCATGTTGCTCTCATGGTACTAAGAAAGATGAATTTTTCATCCTCAAAATAAGGGCAGGAATGAATAAAGGAGCGGGGGCAGAGAAGTCTCTGAGAAGGAGAAGCAATCTTTGATTATTTTATCATGGGGTAGTCTAATGCAATCCTGGAAGGCATTGAATTATTTTCCTATATTTATGATTGCTTACACATACGAAACACGGACATCTTTACCTGAAGAAACAGGTTTAAGGACAAACAGCAGTAGGAGGCGATGCAGATGGGAGTCGGGAAAAGAGCCAGGGCTCGGCAGGGCAGCAGAGGCTGCACAGGGCGACAGCGGTGCCAGCGCGGTGAGAGCCAGCTGCATCCCGCTGCATCAGCGCCTGCAACGGCTCACACCTAGCCCCGCGCGCTCCTGCCACCCAAGCGGGCCCCTTCTGCGGCAGGGGTGGCCTCACCGGAACACCTGGACACCCGAACTCTACAGACTTAACCAGTTCAGGTGAGTGTTTTCACACGGATACAGGCATAGGTACTAGACAAGTATCTGAGGAAGGACCAGGTTAATTTTACAGTCAAGATCCATGTAAGAGAAAGCATGGAAAAAGGACACTGAAAAAAGGTGTTAGCTTCAGCTGAGGACTTGGAATAAAAGACAGAGCTCAAGAGCATCTAGGAGCAAAAAACTGTAGACACTGCTGGAGCACAACTTGATGTTTGAATTGAGGGAGGACAAAATATAAAAAGGTCTGCAGATGGATTCAATCATCAAATCAGCCAAAAAAAAAAAAATGTCTTGCAGCAGGTTTAGATACCCAGCAGTGCTAGAGTAAGGAGTAGGGCAAGAAAATATACTTAAAGTAGAAGAATTATATAGTGTTCTGAGGCAAGTTTAAGTTCTTCAAGGCACTTAAGTTTTTTGGTTTTAAGCCCAATTATGGATTTTACACACTACATATAGCACATTTAGCTTCTGCAAAAGTGTAACAAATTTATCATTTTACTACACACTTAACAATCTGAAAAGGTGTTTATACATGATATACATTGATATCACAGCCGCATTCACCGTTTTCATAATTTCTGTGAAACTATAAATATTCCCAGCCCACTCTTCTCCAACACCAGACGTGCGTCTGGGATATTGGCTAAAGCAGCCGCCTCTCCTTGCACAATGCACGTGGAGTAACTGTCTCTGGCAGATCCATTCCAGACTCCCAGCACCTCAGAAAGCCAGATCAAACATGCAAGAGCAGTATCAGTGCTCTGTGTGATCCAGGGAAAGGACATGACTTTCATTACTCAGAACTTAGATGAACTGTCGAAGCTGCAGGGATTATTCACTGTTTTGATGCAAATACTACCTTGTGACAAGTGGCTGTCTGGTTTTGACAAGGTGGGTTTTTTTCCCTGAGAATTTTTTTTCCCCACCCAGCTGTATTGTAATGCTATTCAAATAAAACCAGCATAAATGACAAACATTCTGTATTGATGTCATGCCATCTCAGAATATGTTACAATTTTGTATTTTCTATTGATCAGTCTATTTGACATTTACTTTAATAAGCAGAAATACAAAAAAAAAAAAAAAAAGAAACCCATACATTGCAGAATAATGTAAAATACCAATTATACTTAAAACTCACATTGCTTATATTTGTAGATACCTTTCATTTTTGTTTTTTTTCTCCAGCACAAGATTTTGATAGCATGTAATTTAATTGAGTGGCAGAGTGGTGAATAAGGAAGAGAATTTGGAGTGTCATATCAATGACAAAATATTCAGCTTGTTGTCTCCTGTTGTCATTTTGAATAATGCAGCAAAGCCCACTTTAATGAATTTTTTATGTAAGATTAATCCTCCAAAAAGAATACATTTAGTACATGCTCATTTCTACAGTTTTTACTTATAATGAAATCTTTAATACCCATGATGGGAATAGATAGAATCATAGAATCACAGAATCATAGAACATTTTGGGTTGGAAGGGACCCCCAGAGCCCATCTAGCCCAACCCCCTGCAGTGAGCAGGGACACCATTACCCAGATCAGGTTGCTCACAGCCCCGTCCAGCCTGGGCTTGAATGTTGCCAGGGATGGGGCATCCACCACCTCTCTGGGCAACCCCTTCCAGTGCTTCACCACCCTCATTGTAAAGAATTTCTTCCTTACATCTAATCTAAACCTACCCTGTTTCAGCTTAAAACCATTCCCCCTTGTCCTGTCACCGCTGTACCCACTGAACAGATTCTCCCCCTCTTTCCCATAGGCCCCCTTTAAGCACTGACAGGCCGCAGTCAGGTCTCCCCGCAGCCTTCTCTTCTCCAGGCTGAACAGCCCCAGCTCTCCCAGCCTGCCCTCACAGCAGAGCTGCTCCAGCCCTCGGGTCATCTCTGGGTCCCTCCTCTGGCCCCGCTCCAACAGCCCCACGTCTCTCCTGTGCTGAGGCCCCAGAGCAGAGGCAGCACGGCAGGTGGGGTCTCACCAGAGTACAGGGGCAGAACCCCCTCCCTCGACCTGCTGGCCATGCCTGTCTTGAAGCCCAGGGTACGGTTGGCCTTCTGGGCTGCCAACGCACATTGCCGACTCATGTCCAGCTTTTTATCCATCATTACCCCCAAATCCCTGTCAGCAGGGCTGCTCTCGATCCATTCCTCCCCCAGGCTGTATTGATACCAGGGGTTACCCCATACCGGGGTATCCTCTGTTAACATAAACAGAGGATATTTATTCTTCCATTTAAAACAGCAAAGGCTTTGAATCTGCTCCATCGCTTCTTTAGGTCAGAATTTGTGTGTCCAGGTAGCGTCTCAGAAGTCACCTCCGTATCGGGCATTTTTTCACTCCAAAGCCATGTTCTGCTTTTGGTTCCCCACTAACTTACCTCCTGCAGAAGCTAAAGAGATAAGAATAACAGAGCAAAATGTACAGGCACTGCCTTCGGTAGGGCTGGGCCTTTCAGCGCTCCAACAGCGTGCAAAGCTCCCACAGCAAAACTCTGTGTCCCTTGCTGAAATGCCGGGGGCTCGGAAGGCATTCCTAGATCTCACGCTAGGTCTGTTCCTCACATATTGCTTCAAATAAGAGAACTACTTGCTGTTGCACTGCAGCTCCTTCACTCCCGCTGCTAACAATGATGCTGTTGTATGCATCGAAGGAGAAATAATTTTAGCTAATAATGAAAAAAAATTTATCTTTTTCCATAACACAAAACCAATGGAGGAAAAAAAGAAAGAAAACTAATGATTCTGCAAAAGGCAATTGAAAAAAAATCTGCTAGGTTTTGCATTGTTAGCCCAAATCAGTATACATGAAGCCAACAGGAATTTTGCTGCAAGCCATCTCACTTGCATTACTGACTTACGTTACAGAAGGTCTCAGATTAAGATCTGTGTTCCAAGAAGCCTCAAAAAATAAAAGTTGCAGTTCCAAACCCCTTCTTGAGACTTCAGAAGCTCGAAGTTTGCAAACAGGATAGCACTAACATATATACGTCCTTTATTACAAGAAAGCTCACAGATATAGCCTAATGATCTTGCTGTTAGTGCTCTTTCTATTGTCCCTTATCTATGTAACACTTTTCATTAGTTAAGTTACTTTAGCCAAGGGAAGATACCTTTTCAAAATCAATTGATAAAAACACAAAATACATGAATGAACATGAGTTACTGTCCATTATTTAGCAAACTAGGGCCAGATAACTGACACTACTAGCTAAAGAATATTTACTGTGGCAACAACATCTGAAAATATTGTTCTCTGAGCTGTTTATCTGTAATTTTATATTGAATACTTTTACACTCACTACCTGGTAAACCACTGGCAAGAATTTATGCCTGTTGGTATGATTTGGAAGCCAGGAAAAGTCTGTACGTATACTTCTAAGCTACCTTCTCAAATCCTCTGGCCTACCCCTCCTGCAACAACAAGCACTGTGAACAGTTCTCCTGGTTTTCATATGACATAAATGTGCTTTGGACAACAGAAGCTTTAGCACTCTCTGGCATGCTGCTTCTGCAGCCCCCAATCCACATCAATCCTCCAGCTTGCCTACAAAAGCTGTTCTGGAAGGTTTTGAGGAAAGAAAAGTGAAATTGTAACGAGAAAGTAGTTGCACCTTTTCTATTAGTTTTCTTATTCTTGTATTTCCATAAGCGTGCAGCAGAGGGTAAAAGCAGAACAAGTAGCCATTTGTCACTAGTGGAGGTTGGGTAGGTGAGGATAGTGGCTGAAATTATACCATAGAAATACAATAACTGGCCCAAATTTTGATATTTTCTGCATTTATACTTTCCAGGCATATATGTTTTTTAAAAAATTGCATTTCTTCAAGTTTCCATGTGTTGGGTTGGTTACTGATATTATCTCTTTCTACATATTGATTAGCATCACCAGTACATTAGGGATGAAAAAA